>JAMPIO010000257.1:0-124464 GCA_024699865.1 Aphelenchoides fujianensis
GCCGCTGGCACGAAAGTGCTTGCCCAAATGAACGGAGTTTTCGGCCGGAGTTTCAGACGCGTTCAACCTTTCTCTTCGATTACCGCGAGTTTTCGGACCCGATTTCCAGTTTTCTTTTGGTGAAAACATTCGCCCGGGAGCTCTTTTACTTATGCGCGCAAGTTGTTGCAAAAAACGATTAACAGGAGCTAAATGACGGCAGAAACCGCGAGAACTCGGCAGCAACCCCAGCCGAGAAACTTCGTTCATTCGGGCAAGCACTTTCGTGCCAGCGGCGGCCGGGTGACCACGAACTTTTGCAGCAAACCAATAAATTATTCTTCTTTTCTTCCATTCATTCTGACGCTTTCAAGCAACAGCAGTTTATTCACGGACGATGATGATGAGTGAGAGTAGTTTGGAAGGAGCGGTTTATTCCTCAAGTCCTCATGCACAAAGCGGTCACTTCTTATCGGGCGTCCACTCAGAGCCGGCGGCCTTCTGGAAGTCGCAGGGCAGCCGCACGACGCCGTCCGCCTTGGCGCTCGCCGCCCACACTCACTTGGCCTGCTGCTGCTTGGGGTTGGGCGCGGCGACGTGGTGCAGCGCGAAGAAGTGCCGCCCGTCGCTCTCGGGCCCGCGCTTCGACTCGAAGGTCTTCTTGATCGTGTGCGTCACGCCCGCCTTTACGAAGCCGAAGGGCATGCGCACGCGGAAGAGCTCCGTCGACGTGCACTTCACCTGCGGCCCGAACATGAACGAATGTAAGGAGGGCAAAAGACTCGCCTTGAGGGCCTGTCGCACGGCCGTCGGGTTCTTGATCTTCAGCTCGACGACGACCGGCTTCTCCAGCAGGCGGACGCTGTGGAAGACGAGGACGTTGCGCGGCTCCAACTCCTGCTGAAAGGGCGTCTCGCCGGGGTTGTTGTGAGGCGCGCGTCCAGCTTCGCGATCACCGAGGCGGCCGCCTTCTTCGAGGCTGGCAACGCGAGCTTCTTCTGCTTCGACGGCTTCTTTGAGACGATTCGCAGGCGGAGCGGCTGGCCGGCTGGACGAGTGGCAATCGAAACGAGCGGCCGGTTGCTAGTTCGTGCTGTTTTCATACAAGCTCCACTTGATCCTGCTGTTCGTCACCTCGCATGTTCGACTGTCTACGCTATCTCTGGCGGAGAGACGAGTGCCGAACGGTTGGACCAGAAATCTGCTGCGTGGTGTAGCTGCCGCGCTCCAATCGACGGTGGCGTGTCGTGGTCAGCCGGCCCTTTGCCTTGTTTGTCCTTCGATGGAATTTGGCGGGTTTTCTTTCAAATCCCAAATTCCGTTTTGTCGACGACCGTTGCGAGCGACAACAGAGACGTTTATTCGCAGTTAGGCAAAAAGAACACATGGTCATGGTTAGAGGAGTGTGTTTCTTTGTAGTAAAGAACGAAAGCCAGTTCCATCTCGCCGACTCGCTTCGTCCAAATCCCAACGAGCGGCCGCCCACGACGTTCTTGGTACTCCAGGAGGGCGGCATCGAAGCCTTCAGTTTGATGCGTGTAATCCGCTCGCTCGTTGAAGAAGGAATTGAAGATTCCGAGCCATTCTTCTTGCTTCATCTAAACAAGGAACCAGCGTACGAATGCAGCGAGCTGTTGTCTAAACGTACGGGGTGCTTGTCAGGATGCGGCAGCAAAAGGTCTGTTCGAAGCAGCGCACGCGAAAAGCCCGCTTCTTTCACACAAGCAGCGACTCGCAAGGTACGTCTTTCTATCGAATCCATTCGTTCCGGTTTTCGCAAGTACTGAAGATCCGCATCATTCATTAGGAGCTAAAAGAAGCTCACATAGTAGAATGTGTCTGGAAGGAATATCTGCAGCGTAAAGGTCTCGTTCAACGTTCGGAGGTCCTTGAGGGCCGTTCGGAAGGTGCTAATTCCGGCCTCCGCGGGATGTTCGAACAAAATCTCGTAACCTGGAGCGGGGCGCTGACATTCGCGAAGATTGACGACAACTGTTTCGACGACTTCGTTCCGCTTGAAGCTGAAAAAGCGAAGTGTGTTGCCCAAATGTTCTCGTGCTTACGGTCCATAGGCGGCGAGCGTCGGCACGCGTTGTGTGACTTCGATCACGCGAGCGGGAAGGCCGAACGGTCCAGCAAGATCTAAACCAAGAAGATTTAGTTTCCTTCGTTTGCAAGACAAACGTACAAGCATGATCAACGTGACCGTTCGAATCGTTCCAACTGCCCGGAATCTGCACACTCTGGAGAACACGTCCCTGCAGATGCTTCGGCCGCAAGAAGGCGTGATTGTGGCAACTCAATCGAACACACGAAACGTTGGGCGGTAGGAAGTCTCGAAGCAAGTGCAAAGCCCATGCCGCTTTAGCCCGACTACTCACTTCTAGTTCAACGGACTTCAACTGCGGCAGACCTGAAGAAAGCCAACGGATTACACAAAATGGAGGGTGCGCTCACTCTGCAGGCAGGACAGCACTTCCGCCCAGCGGACGAGAACCCTCATGGTTACGGAAAAAACCCAAAACCGAACGCACAAAATCAATCGGCGAATCGCCGGCTGTGACAATTGCAGCAGCCGCGTCACGGACCCGTAGGCCACGTGTTCTTTGGACAAGCCCAACTGCAGGCATTTGCTGGAGGCGCTCTGCAGTCTCGTTTCAATGGACCAACTGGGAATACAATTTAAGTAGAGCTTTGAAGCCGCGGATTCGCTGTGTTTCTCGCACGCAGTGAAAAAAACGGCCGAGAAGGCGCGGGAACAGAAGAACGTCCGCGACGTGCGGAGCCGAAAGGCCGCTCGTTCCAGGCGGTAGTTGGGGCCGTCGGTTAGTTTGTTGTGCGCCAACGAGGTGCTCAACGCGTGGACCATCAGCGCCCGCCGGACGCCCGCCTTGACTTTCGGCTTTGGCTTCTCGATCGCGATGATGCCGTCTGCTTTCCGCTTGATTCCACGCCGAGTGTCCACATCCATGATAAGTTTTCTGAAAAATGAGAAAATTTCTGGAAGTTCGAGAACTCATAAAGAAACGCGAAGTGAACATCGTTTTTCTCTGCATGTTTGAAGCAATTCCTCTTGTAAGCCCTCGAAGGAAACACCATTCACTTCGGTCGGTAAACCGGCAGCCCACGACACCGACTGGACGTACGCGAGCAAATCAGGAACCGCAAACAAACGTACGCGCTCAAGCAACTGACGAGGCGCTCCTTGCTCACTAGCTGACCTGTGCAGAGGGTGGAAGGGAGTTGTGTGCTCTAACGAGTGACCTCCTTTATGAAAGCAGGCACAATGGAGAGGGGTTCCCACAAAAGCGACGGGCCCACATTCCCATTGCGAAACGAACTGCAGTCTTCAATGCCAAAGATCGGCCGCAATCACGAGTTCTTTCGTTGTTCAAACAATCAATCAATAAACCGTGTTTATTCGTGTACCCGTTCACGCGGAAGATCACAAGAAAAGAGCGAGTAAGAAGCGAGTGCTCATCGAATCTCGTTCTGGACGGCCTCGTGCAGGCGGCGGAGATCGGCGCGGGAGAACTCCTCGAAGCTGCGGCAGCTCGTGTGTTCGTAAAAGCAGCCCGAGCGGACGTGGTCGTTGAAGGCGAGACTCAGCACTTCGATGGCCGCCCGACTGCTCTTCCTGCAACGAGCGGGCGGTCAGCGGGCGGGTCTATTTTAGAACAACCACCTACCGGAGCAGGAACTTCAGCCACTGGTTGATGAGGAAGCGGACCGGCGGGAACACGTGGCGGTAGAGGGCGCCCGGCACGACGCCCGGGTGGACGGTCGCCAGGCGCACCTTCGAGTCGGCCGCCCGCTCGGCCTCGTGCCGGAAGTAGAGGCTCGCGAGCAGCTTCGAGTCGCAGTACGACTTGTAGCCGTTCGAGTAGCGGCGGAAGGCGAGGGCTGAACGAACAAATGAACGAGAGAGAGGTGGGATCGAAAGCGAGTACCCGGATCGCCGTCGAGGAACGCCCGCAGGTCGCCGAAGCGCAGCGTGGTCGACGAGACGGCGATCGCCTTCGGGGCGGCGCGCGGACTCCGCTCCAGGAACGGCCGCAGCACCTCGAGCATCAGCGCGTGCGCGAGGACGTTAACCGTGAAGTGCGGGTCGACGGCCTTCGGCTCTCCGAGCGGCGGGTGGAGCATCACGCCCGCGTTGAACACGACGAGGTCCACGTGCTCGAAGCGGCGCTGGAAGTCGTTGAGCGCCGCGTGCACCTGATTGGGGACGAGCAGGTCGCACTTGAAGAGGTGCAGCCGCTCCCAGTCCTTGAGGAACTCCAGCCGCGGCCGCCGCAGCCCGAAGATCGCCACCTCGAAGCCGAACTCGAGCAGCAGCCGCGAGACCTCCGTCCCGATGGTCCCGTCCGCGCCCGTCATCACCGCCACCCGCCGCTGCTGCGGATGTTCGCGGAGCAGCGACGAGCGACTCCACTCGTCCGCCCGCAGCTTCAACGGCCTCAAACGAACGGGAACGAGTGAAAGGTGGATCAAAGGGGACTCACATGTCGCAGAAGACGTCCAGAAAGAACTCCACCGCGCAGCAGTAGGCGGCGTGCGCGTAGACGAGCGGCACGACCGCCCACTCCCGCAGCCGCTGCAGGACGCTCATGATGAAAGTGAGGAGCTGCATGACGATCGAGTGGGCGAGTGGGCGTGTAATGCAGCTCTCATTTGTCGGGAGCTGTAAAAGGAGGAAATCTCTGGCTTCATCCTCCGTCGACGCGCTTTTCGGGCATCGATTTGCGGAGAGCGGGCACAATAGTTAGCGTTGGCCGCCGCTTTCCGGAGAATTTCTACTGACTTACGCGAATTTGATTCCAGTTTCTCTCGACTTCCTGATCTATTTGATGACCGACAAGGCGGAGCAGCCGGTGTACAACGAGGCGGCGGTGCGGAACAACTTCGCGGTGCTCGAGTACTCGCGCACGTGCCAGGCGGCGTTGACGGGCGTCGTGGCGGGCGTCCTCGGCCTCACGGGCCTCCACGGCTTCCTGCTCTACGTGCTCGGGATCCTGCTGCAGGTTCGTCCACTCAATCCTCTTCAATTCTCGCATTCTTTGAGTTCAGGGCGGCGTGTGGGCGTTCAAGGCGGGCGGCCGGTGGGACGACTTCTTCCTCGGCCGCTCGCTGCTCGTGGACCACTCGTTCGTGGGCGGCCTCTTCACTTACGTCCTCTCTTGGGTCTTCGTCTACGGCATCGTTCACGTCTATTAATTCATGAGATAAATGATTCCTTCTGGATTGTCCTCTCTCGTTTACACGTGTGGATCGTGCCCCTTACCTCCCACTCCTTTCTTCCTCCCCTTCACTCCAGCCTTCAGCATGGTCTACCAGAAGTACCGGGAGGTGAAGCAGTGGGGGAAGGTGAACACGCGCATCTTCAAGGGCATGGTGCAGGGCCGCGAGTTGCTGCCGATGCCGCGCTTCGAGGTGCCGCCCGCCCTGAAGGCGTTGGGCGTTGCCGTGCACGACCCGAACAGGCGGGGATTCTTCGCGGAGGCCGTCGAGCGGGCGGACTCCCGGCCATCGGGGGACCGCGAGCAGGTGGGCGATCCCTTCCATTGCCTTTCGCTCACTGCTTGTCGACTGCAGGACCACCCGCTGTTCAAGGCGGCGCGCGCGTTCCTGTTCGAAGGCCGCCGCCCGTTCGCCGACGGCGTGGAGCAGGCGTGCGCGCTGGTCGGCGCCCTGCCGCCGCGCCCGCTCGCTCGGCAGTTGGACGGCTGGAGTCGGCTGGAGCGGCCGGCGGACGAGGAGGCGCTCGTCGCGGACGCGTTCCTCGCCGGCGAGCGCTTCGACCCGACGCTGGAGAAGCTGCCGCGCGTCCACGATCCCGTCCTCTTCTGGCCGCACAAGCGGGACCGCGTGCACGGGACGCCGGTGGCCAAACGGAAGTCCGCCCTCCTCTCCATCTTCCACCGTCTTCCGCCTTCGTTTTCAGCAGCATCATCCTCACGAACCTGCACCGCCGCGTGCTGCTCCACGCCCTGCGGCACGGGCAACAGAAGGGACAGCGGTGAGTCCCGCCTTTCGTTTCTTCTGATTGCCGCCTTTTAGTGTGGACTACGACGCGCCGTTCAGCGCGTTCCTGCCCGCCGACCAGCTGGGGGCGACCTCGCCGCTCGTCGTCCGCCACCAGCCGGCGCTCGTCGTGCAGAGCGGCGAGCCCGTGCGGCCGCTGTGGTCGGCGGAGGAGGTCGAGGCGACGCGGTTCGTTCCCGCCCGCCTTCCTCTTGTTCATCCGAGTGTTCAGGACGGAGCGGACACCGGACGTGTACCCGCTCTCGCCGTTCGTGGACCTCGACCACACGCACGTCTACGACGAGGAGCCGCTCGTGCCCCGGCCGCGCGTGTCCGGCCTGCACGTGAACACGCTGCTGTTCACCAAGGAACTCGACCAGAAGTACCCGTTCAGTACCGAGGAGCTGGCCGCGAACGCGATCGTCTTCTGCTTCGGCGCCGCCCTCGCCCAGCGGCAGCGCGAGGCGGCGGGCCGGCCGGTGGTCGCGAAGGCGGTCCAGCTGGCGGCCGGCCGCCTCGACCTCGTCGCCGTCCAGCTCAACAACGTGGACCTCGCGGACCCGGACGCGCCGAAGAACCTCGTGTGGCTGGAGAAAGGTGGGCGTCCCTTCCCGTCCGCCCGCTCATCCCCCGCCTTCAGCCCTGCCGCTCTACACGCCGCGCCCCTTCGACCAGCCCGTGCGCGAGGTAAACGCGCTGAACCTCGAGACGTTCCACAAGTTCGCCAATCTTCTGTTGCACTAGGCCGTCGTTATTAGTAGGAATAAACTTTTTTCTGACTCCAACGGAGAAGTCCAATCAGTGCCCACTCGTTTCTCGACCGCTACCTGCACTCTTTTCGGTCAGCTCTCCTTCAAATCACCTCTCGAAGCGCTTGTTGAATGCGGACGGCCAACCGACCGCCCGAATGGCCTTCTTGGAACCGACGACGATGGAGTTCGGGCTGTCCGAACTGCCCGCCCGGCTGTACGGCGGCCTCGTGCACTCGGCGGGGCGCGTGCGGGGCGAAGAGGGCGGCCGCTTCCTGCCGCTCCACAACCAGGCCGCCTTCCGCCGCCGGCCGCTCTTCCCGCGGCCCGTCGCGCCGCCCGTGCCGCTCGCGTACCTCCGGCAGGAGTCGGCGCACGCGTTCGTCCGCCGCCTCGGCCGCCCGCCCGCCGACTTCCACCTGCAGACGGCCGAGTACGAGGCGGAGTTTCGGCATCGAAATCTGCTGACCGCCGAGTGCACGGTGAATATCTCGCCCGCCCCTCCGCTCATCCCCGTGCTTGCAGTCGGCCGAGAGCGTCCGCCTGTGGACGGTGGACGACAGCGGGGCGCGACGGCGGCTGCTCGAACTCGCGCTCGACTTCGACGTCCCGGCGGATCCCCACCGCCCCGTCCGCTTCCGCCGGCCGCCGGAGGACCCCTCGCTGACCGCCCGCTCGGTCCAACTGGAGGCCGACGCCCTCGAGCTGCGGGCGTTCGACCGCGAGACGCCGACGGCCGGCTGTTCGTGCGCACGTCCAAGGGCCTCGAGCTTCACCAGACGGCGGACGGGACGGTCAAGACGCTGTGCGCGTGGCCCGTGCGGCAGTTCGAGCGGGTGGCGCACATGGACGAGGTGGCGATCGTGGACGCGGGCGGCCTCGCGTTCTTCGGCGACCTCGAGGCGGCGGCGTTCGCGCGCGTCAAGTGCGACGAGCCCGTCCACTCGGCGGCCGCCACCGACTCGCCCGCCCACCTGCTGCTCGCCTCCGAGCGCGCCGTCTTCCAGGCCGACCTCCGCGACGCCGCCGCCCGCCCGACCGCCCTCTTCGACTTCCGCGCCCGCAACTGGCGGGTGGCGCGGTGTGTTCGCGGAGGAAGGCGAGGAGCTGCTGCGGACGAGGGAGCGCGTGTGGCACGTGCACGGCCTGGGGGCGGGCAGCGACGCCTTCCTCGTCACCGCCAACCAGCGGCTGTTCGTGCTCGATCGGCGGATGCCCGGCCTGCCGCTCGTCTCCATGAACCACTTCGGCATGTGCGGCGGCGAGAGCTGCCAGACGGTGAGGGCCGCAAGCGAGTGAGTGATCGTCTGTTCGTTGCAGTCGGGCCCGTTCGTGCACGAGGAGCTCCAGATGGACGTGTTCCAGTTCTTCTCGCTCTCGCGCGTCACCCACTCGCAGCTGCTGCACTGGGCGGTCGGCTGGAACAAGCGGGAGGCCGTTTGGACGTCCGCGGGCCCCGCCCGCGAGCTCCCGTCCATGCGGAAGATCGTGGACCTCTGCGACTCGCAGCTCCACCTGCCGCCGCTCGACGAGGAGGTGCGGGCGCGCATCCCGACGGCCACTCACGCCTTCCACTCGCTGCACTTCCCGGAGGTCCGTCCCGCCCTCGCCGCTCTCACTCGTCCGTCTTCTTGCAGGCACTCCGGCCGGGCGAGAACCGCTCGCTTCTCTTCCGGCAGGCGGCCAACGGGCAGCTTTGGTTCGAGTCGCTGCACTTCGCGAAGCCCAAGGAGGACTGCGAGCACGAGGGCGTCGAGGGCGACCGCGAGTGGACGCGGCGGGCGGTGGAGGAGACGGTCGAATTCGTGCGCGGGATGCCGACCGACCGCTTCGTGCACGACCTGGAGCCCGCCTTCCAGGAACGCCACCGCCGGCAGCTGCGGCCGCCCGACTTCGCCGCCTTCCACCGCGCGCGAGTGCTCGGCGAGCGGGCCGAGTGGACGGCGATCGCGGCGGGCGCCTCCGCCGTGCCGCTGGACGACGTGGACGCGGCGATCGGCCCGCCGGCGGAGGAACCGCCGCCCCCCGCCGCCGACTGGACGGCAATCCGGACGCCGCCCTCCGAGCGGCACGCCCTCTCCGAAATCGTGACGCGGATGCTTCCCAAGGCGCGCGCGTGGATGGCGGAGGAGGGCGCCCGCTGGACGGCAAGACGGGGCGATTCGAGCGCGAAGGCAACGGGCGGCGAGCCGAAGGCCGAGCACGAGGAGGAACCCGCGGAAGACGACGACGACGCGAAGCCGAGTCTCCTGCTGGGCGCCTCGTGGTTCGACTAAACGGGTTGTTGAATAAATCGAGTATATTACTTAGATCGGCCGCCGTCGACAGCTGTGAATGCAATCAGCCGACTACCTTCAAGAGAATGCAAGCAGACAGAGAACCGACTGCAGGAGGAGCGATGTCGTCAAGCCGGCGTGTCTGCAGACGGACATCCTCGGGCTGCTGGAGTACCTGGACGAGCTGAAGCACCTGAAGCGGACGGGCTGGGTGCACTTCGGGGTGAGTGGACGGCCGGCCGGCTGAATCCCGCCCGCTGCAGGTGGCCGCGCCGGAGAGCGTCGCCGCGCACATGTACCGAATGGGCGTGCTGGCGATGACGCTGCTCAAGGACGAGCAGGTGGACGCCCTCCGCTGCGTGCAGATCGCCCTCGTGCACGACCTCGGGGAGGCGATCGTCGGCGACCTCACGCCCCGCTGCGGCGTCTCCGAGGAGGAGAAGCACCGGCTGGAGGACGAGGTGAGCGAGCTGCATTTTGATCGCCGCCACCGTCCTTACTCCCAGCTGCACGCGTTGTGGCGCGAGTACGAGGCGGCCGAGACGCCCGAGGCGCGCGCCGTCAAGCAGCTGGACAAGCTGGACATGGTCGCGCAGGCGGCCGCCTACGAGCGCCGCTACGGGCTGGACCTGAGCGAGTTCTTCGACTCCACCGCCCACTCCTTCCCCGCGCCGCCCTTCGCGCAGTGGAACGCGGAGATCCGCCGGAAGCGCGCCGAACACCGAGCGGCCAACCCGCCCTCTTCTTCGTGAACTCCTCGTTAAATCGTTGAATAAACTGTTGCCTTGTTTGAAGGACGAGATGCCCGGCTTGCACCAACAGACGACTGTTTATTCCTCCTGCTCGTACTGCTTGGGCGGACGGGCGAGGCGGTTCAGGCGCGACTTGCGGCGCTTCGAGTCGTCCGCCATGGCGCGCGGCGAGAACGTGAGGCGGTCGGTGCGGGAGGTGGAGGAGCGCTTCGAGTCGCGGCGGCTGCCCGTCCGCTCTTCGCGCGTTGCGAGCGGTTCGAGCGGCGGCTGCTGGGCTCGTCGCGCGTGCGGGAGCGCGTGGAGTTCGAGCGGCGCGACTTCTTTGCGCGTTCCCGGCGGCTCTTCTCCCGTTCGCGGCGGCTCTTCTTCTCGATGTTCGCCTTCTGCCGACGCTCGGCCGCCCGGGCACTGCAAACGGGAGTGAGAGGTGAGTGGAAAGACGGGGAACTTACTTTCCGCCGGCTTGCCCTTCAGTTTGGCGCGCATCTGACGGCGCATCTCGAGGACGTCCTCCTGCTCCGTCCTGCAAGCCGCCCGTCACTGCCGGCCGGCGGCGAGAACTCACTTCTCCGTCGTGCGGGTGGAGCGGCGGCTGCGCGGCTCGCGGACGCTCTTCACGCGGCCGTGGGCGGGCACTCCGCTGGCTGGGGTCCTCTTGGGTCTTCTCTTCTGCAAGCGGGCGGTCGACCGAGCGGTTGGACTTCGGGCGGCGGGCGGAGCGGTCGGAAGTGGAGCGTCTGGAAGAGCGACGATCGACGGGCGGCCGGCAGAACTCACTTCTCGCGCGCCGTCTTCACGTCGCCGACCTCCGCCTTCCGCACGACCGGCGGAAGCGGCGACTCGTCCACAAACGGCGAGCGGTCGGCCGCCGCCTCGTGCGGGCGCTCGGCGGCCACGCGGGCGGCCAGTCGCTTCTGCCGGCGGCGTTCCTTCGCCCCGCAGAGCACGAGCGACGCGACGAGGGCGGAGGACGCAGCCGCCAGCAGACCGCCCGAACTCAGCAGAAAGTCCTCCATTTCGCCCGACCGACCGGCTGCACGCGCTCTTCGGTGGACTGTGCGGAGTGGGGGACGAGCGGGAGGAAGTCAACCGTCTGATGCAAATGCGAGAGGGCCGTGGGGGGCACGTGCAGCAAGAGAAGCACTGGTCAGGATGAGCGGCCTGCCCATCTCCTCGCCAACTGTCGCCGGAAGCGAGCAACTTGCTGATCGTGTGTCCAAAAGGTTGTCTAATGCTTTAGTTGGGCTTCCTGCTCGAAGCACCACCCGCAATTCCTCGAATCGTCTGCAACGGACGGCAACAAGTGGCAACAACCTCCAGTCCCCAGGCGATAAGAGCGGCCGGGTGCCGTCGGGTGTCGTAAAAAACGGCGGGCGCGTCGATCTTCGCGACAAGCGGGCAGAAATGGCGGCCGACTGGACGGCGACCGGCCGCTTCGTGTGGGCGATCGGCTACGCGGCGGCCGTCGGGCTCAAATTCGTGCTCCTGCTGCTCTGCGCGCTGCTCGTGGACCCGCTGACCGCCGACTCGACGCCGAAGGTCGAGCTGAAGGGCCGCCGCGCCCTGCTCGTCGGCGCGGGCGGCGAGTTCGGGAGGCGGCTGGCCGAAAAGGTGCGCGTTCTTTCGCCCACTGTTCACCGCCCCGCTTGTAGCTCGCCCGGCGCGGCGTCTCGTTGATCCTGTGGGACGGGGCGGCCGCGCGGCTCGAGGCGACCGTCGAGTTCCTTCAGCAGCGCGGCGTGAATCGCGTGCGGAGTCGCGTGCTCGACGGTCGGGCGGCCGCCGAAGCGGAGGAGGCGGCGCGGCGGATGGTCGGCGACTTCGGGCCCGTCGACTTCCTCCTCTTCAACCTCCTCGACGAGCAGCAAGCCCTGGACCCCGCCGTCGTCGATCATCAACGTGCGTCCTGCCGATTCCTTCCGCCATCCGCTCGTTCAGATCGCCCGCGCCTTCCTGCCGCCGATGGCCGCCCGCCGCGAGGGCCACGTGCTGCTGCTCACGTCGCTCGCGGGCCTCTTCGGCTGCCCCACGCGCCCGCTGCAGTCGGCGGCCGCCCACGCGGCGGTCGGGGCGGCGCGCTCGCTGGAGGCCGCCCTGAACGACCGGCCAGGCCTCCGCTCGACGCTCCTCTGCTGCTCGCCGTTGGCCGAAGAGGAGGGCGAGAAGTGAGTCCTCCGCCGCCTTCCGCCCACTCACCGCTTGCAGCGACTCGTGGCTCTTCCCCGCGCTGCCCGCCGACCGCGTGGCCGACGGAGTGCTCGCGGCGATGGAGGACGCGCCCCCGCTCGCCGTCCTCCCCGCCCGCGCCCACTTCGCCCACTTCTGCTGGACGGCGCTGCCGAGTCGCCCGGCCGCCCTCATCGCCGCCGCCTTCCACCGGGCGACTCGAACGGGGCGGCCGGAAAGCGAGTGGATCCCGCCACTCCAGACGGGGGACGAGCTAACTGATTTGAAGGGTGTTGATCAGGAGGCATTCGAATAAACCGTTGTTTCGAACTTGCGTGAGGATGAGGAGGGAAAGGGAAGGGAGGAGCGACCAGTCCCACGTTGCGATCCGACCGCCCACTTCCATTCAAATTCAGCTCGCCGCTCGCGTTTGTTGCTCCCGCCCATCCCCACCCGCAGTTTCTGCAATTCGCCTACCCGCCGACCGGTTGCTTCCGATGAGTTCGAGCTGCGAGTCCTTCTCGACGGAGTCCAGGTGCGTCCTCTCGCCCATCTGCCGCCCACTCCCGTCATTCAGCGGAGAGACGAGCGCCGAGGGGCTGGACGAGAACCCGCGGCGCGTGGTCGAGATGCCGCCGCTGCAGTCGGGGGCGCGTCACGGGCAGCCGGCCGTCCGCCTCCTGCCGCCCTTCTTGGCCCACCGGCTGGGCGGCGACGCGCGGGCGGAGGTGCGCGACGTGCAGCTGAGCGGCAGCCGCTCGCCACACGAGCTGGACGCTCACCGTCCGCTGGCTGGAGGACGCGCCCGTCCACGCGCCCCTTCAGCTCCGCTTCGACCGCCCCGCCGGCCGCTCGTCGACCGGCGTGATCTCCGCGGCGACGGTGGCCGAAGAGGCGCGCAACTTCTCGTTTGCCGAGTTCTTCAGCAGCCGATCGCCCGCCCGCCCCACCGCCGAGGCGAACGTGGAGCTCGGTGAGTGCAGAGAGAAGCAGCTACTCACTCACTCCCCTCTTTGCAGACCTCTCGCCGTCGGGCGCCCTCGACTGCGACCGGCCGGACCTCCGCCGCTGCGACGGGCCGTGCGGCCAACTGCGCCCCGTGCGGGAGTTCCAGACGTTCGGCCGCTGCGAACACGCCGTCTGCGCGCTCTGCATCGCGAACGCCGGCTGTCCGAATCGGGGCTGTCTGGCGGCGGCGCTGGTCGCTCGGCTGCCCGGCAAGGAGCGCCGCCACGACCTCTTCCGGCAACTGTGGCGCGTGGGCCGCTCGTCTGTGGGCAGCGAGAGTGCGGAGGAGGCAATGAGCAGTCGGTGCATGCCCTAAAGAGCGTTCTCGTTTGCAGGACGACCAGCCGCCCACGCCCGCCGGCCTCAAGCGCTGCGACGGGCCCTGCGGTCGGCCGCGCGCCGCCCACGAGCTCTCGCTGTTCGGCGGCTGCGAGCACGCGGTCTGCGCGCTCTGCATCGCCAACGCGGGCTGCCCGAACCGCGACTGCTTGGCGGCCGAGCTCGTGGATTTGGCCTCCGAGCGGGGCCCGCAGCTCTACCGCCGCTACAAGAACCTGCTGAAGGAGTTGGACTGCGCCTCCGACCACGTGGTGAGCGCTGGACAAGAGTGAGCGAGTAATCGGTCGTTTAGGAGGAGACCTCCGAGTGCTCTTCGCTGCGCACCGTCTCGCCCGCCCCGTGCACGCCCGCCCGCACCGACTCGTTCCTCCGCTCGTCCACCTCCGGCTCGTCCACCTCCGTCGGCTCCTCGTTCACTTCGGGCAGCGAGGAGCAGCCGGTTCGTGGTGTCCGTCTCCGCCTGCTGATCCTCGAGGCGGACGGGCAGCAGCTGGGCGAGCGGATGTACACGGCCGACAAGCCGCTCCGCCGTTGCCTCGAGTGGTTTCTGCGGGAGAAGCGGTGAGTTCTGCGTTGCTCCTTCCCCCTCACTCGCCTGCAGCCCCGACCTCTCGCTCGCCGCCGGCCGCCTGTTCGTGGCGCGCGGCGGCCGCTTCGACGTCGACCGCCTGCGCTGCGTAGACGTCGCGAAGGACGCAGGCCGCCCGCTCGCCGCCTTCCGCGCCGAGAAGGACGAGCTGAACGTCGTCCTGGACTTCTCGGGCAACTTCGACCACGTCCGCCTGCCGTCCCTCAAGTTCGCCCTCTGAATCCCTGCTTCTTCTCTTCTGTTCTTCCCGTGAATAAACGCTTTGATGGAAAGTGCTGACGAAGGTTTCATTTGTTTTCGGCGACGCTTTAATGAAACACGCCATGCGGAAGAGTGGAAGAAGTTGCCGCTTTCTTGATGCTCACACTCGACGCCAGCGATGAGCCCACCGCCCACTCCTTCCAATCACGAATTTCTAGAGCCCCGCCGCACTCTGTCGCCGGAACGCCTTTTTCTTTCGCAATTCCGAACGGCGTTATCGAGAGCGAACAGCGAAAAATGGGTGCGGCTCCCGACTTGCTTGTTAAAAGCCGCGTATTCCCCACTTTCCGTCACTCGCGTTTTCCCACTCGTCCTCCGGATGCTGCGGAACAATCGGATGCGCGTGCGGTCGGTGATGTTGGCCGAGTTCGAGCGGGGCGCGGACGAAGAGCGGGCGTTCGCGCGCGTGTGTCTGGAGTTCGGTCCGAAGGCGACCACGCTGAAGACGCTGGAGAAGTGGTTCGAGAAGTTCCGCAAGGGGGACACGTCGCTCGCCGACCGCCGCGATCGCCGCCAGCTGGGCGGTTGGCAGTCGCTGAGCGCCGACCGCTTCGCCGCCATCCAGCGCGCCGTTTGCGGCACCATCGAGTCCCGCTTCTCGCTGCAGCAGTTCGTCTTCGACGGCCGCTTCATGATCTCTCGCAATCGGTTCATGGGAGCCGTACGGATGATCGATTTGTATCACTCGAAGGAGATGTGAGTTCTTTTCTTCGCATCTTCCGCCCATTCACTCACTCGTCTGCAGACCGCTGAACTTCGACCTCTGCGCCGCTCTCCGGCCACCTGCCACCTCCGTTCATTTGGAGGAGTTCCGAGTGGTGGACGTGCGGAGGGCGCTCTTTCGGTTGACGTTCATTGCCGACGGCCAACAGCAGCACTCAATCGGTTGGTGCTCTTGGGACTTCGAGGAGCGGCAGGTGGTCGTCGATGGACCACTCGTTTCGCTGGGAACTGGATTGGAGGATTGGAAGGAAGTGGTGAATGCGGACGACCCTTCGTTTCTGCACTACGTGGTCTGCCGGAACAAGAACGAGAAGTACCGCGACTTCTATCAGTGCGTCCAACTGAACGGTGGGCAGTTTGAAGTCAAAGAGCGGGTGGAGCTGCCCGAGAACCTGCAAGAGCCCTTCCTCTTCTGTGATGGGCACCTTTTCGCGTTCGAGAAGTCCGCCGAGCACCTCGTGACTCCGAACTTCCGCAAGCTCCTCAAGATCTCGCCCACCGCCGGCCAGGCGGTCGAACTGCCGACTTCCGGATGGCTGGAGGAGAACGAAAAAGTGCGTGTCCCGCTGCTCTCCACTTTCTACTCGCTCTTTCCAGCGACAAACCTCACAGCTGTGGGTTGGAACAACGCTGATTGTTCGTTGCCAACTGGCAGTGAGCGGAAAGTTTGTCTACCGATTGTGTTCGTTCGACCTGCCCTCTCTACAATGGAAGCACTTAGAGTTCGATTTCGGAGACGAGTTGCCCTTCCTGTACTCGGACGAGGAGAATCTCCTCTTCGTGCACGGCCACAAGAGCAAACGAGAGAAGGGCTCGCTTTACCGCTTCGCTATTCAGTGAGCACTCGAGAGCGATCAAGAGAGCCAAGCGGCTTCTTTTCAGCCGCCCCGACCGGCTCTCGGCGATCGCGTGGCGCTCCGTTCGACGGCGAGCGGACTTCGATCCCGCTTTCCTGCCGTACATGTTGAAGCAACTGCCGAAGAACTCGTCCATCCGATGTCCCTTTCCGTTCGCTAACCAATAAAAAGACAAGTCGATAGTGAGGGCGGTGAGCGGAGGTTTCCGTTTGCGCAAGCCATACAAACGCCCATTCTGAGCAAGAGCTCAAGGCTCGAATCCTTTTCTCCGATTAGAAAGCCCTTCTTCCCGCAATGCTTTGCAACCGGGCAGCAAATTTCCATCGCTTTCCCCGATGTGTCCCGCCCAGTGCACCTTTTCACCATTTGAAATTCGACCGGCCGTTCGCGATGGGCAACTGGGAGTCGCGTGCGGCGGCGAGCGACCCGCCGACCGTCGAGGAGGCGCCGGCGCGGAAGAAGCGGCGCGGCTTCGAGAACCTCGGCAACTCGTGCTACTTGGCGGCGGTCGTGGTGGCGCTCGCGTCGCTGCCCGCTCTCGTGGACGCGCTCGAGCAGCTGCGGCGGTGGGCCTTCCGCGCGGTCGACGTCGAGGTGGACGAGGTGAGTGGGCGGCCGCCTTCTCCTCCAACCGTCCACTTGCAGAAACAACAACTGCGGCTGGAGTTCGTGGTCGAGCTGGCCGAAGTGATCGGCGAGTTCCGCCGCACGCGCGTCGCCCCGTCCGCCCGCCGCCTCCTCCGACTGGCCGCCCGACTGGACGCGCAGTTCGGCGGGCGACGGCCGCAGGACGCCCACGAGTTCCTCTCGATGATCACCGAGGCCTGCGAGACGTTCAGCGACGTGCACGACGCGCACGAGGGCCGCCCGCGAACGAGCCGCCTGTTCGCCGACTTCCCGCTCTTCTTCCGCACCCGCTCGCGGATCACGTGCGGAGAGTGCGGCCGCGAGGCGGACTCCACGGAGGAGTGCGTCGGCTTGAGTGAGTGGCCGCCCTTCCGGCAACGATCGCCCGTTGCAGGCGTGGACGTGGGCGAGCGGGAGGCCGCCGACTGGTCGCTGTGGAGCGCGTGGACGGGCCACGAGCTGCTCGTCGACGACGCCCAGTTCCAGTGCGACCACTGCGGCCGGAAGGTGGACGCCGTGCGGACGTTGCGGCCGCTCTCGCTGCCCGACTGCCTGGTCGTCCACTAAAAGCTCTTCCGCAGTGAGTGCCCGCCCTTCCCTCCGCTCACTCCCGCCATGCAGTGCAAACGGAGGACGGCCGCGTGGTGCTCTCGAAGCGGACGCGCGTCCCCTTCCCGCCGTTCCAAATCCCGCTCGAGGCGATCCCGACGGCCGGCGGCGAGGAGGAGAGCGGCGCCGCCTACACGCTGAAGGCGCTCGTCGTGCACGCAGGCGGCGCGCTGGACGACGGCCACTTCTTCTGCGCCCGCCGCCGCCGCTCCGACTTCTCCGAGTGGCGCCTCTTCGACGACGAGCTCGTGGAGGTCGTGGGGCTCGCGGAGTTGCGCCGTCTGACCGCCCGCTCCACCACGCCCTACCTGATGTTCTACGAGAAGACGCGCCCGAGCACCGCCCCGAGCTCCGAGTCGGACGAGCAGAAGAACTCGCTCGACCGCACGCCGCCCTCTTCTCCCCATTGAGCCGAATAAACCGAGTGAACAGTCGGCAGTTTATTCGACAAAGAGATTAGCGGGTGGAATGCTGGACGAGTCGGCGGAACTCCTCGCCGATGAAGTCGAACTGCGCGCGTTGGTCGGGCGGCACGGGGCGCATCTCGACGGCGGCCTGCTTCTTCGGGCGCTGCACGTGGAGCAGGAGGCCGTCCTCCGCTTGCAGGGCGGCACGGACCTGAAGCTGAAGGGATGAACGAGCGGACGGGCGGTTGAAGACTCACGCGAGCGAGCAGGTCGGCGAGGTACTCCAGGCCGCGCTCCGCGTTCGCCTCCTGCCCGTCCTGCAGCAGGGCGGCGGCGTCCAGCTCGACCACGCGCTGCAGCCGACCGCCGCGCGGCTCGTGCTGCCCGCCGATCACGCGCCGCTGTCCGCTGAGGACGCCGAGCAGCGCGTAGCGGAGTTGCAGGTGGACGGGCAGTTGGGGCGGGCCGCTCGCCGCGAACGGGAGGATCTGCACGTAGTTGCCGACTGGAAGGAGGGAGGGAAGTGCGGACTGAACGGGCGGAACTCACGGCCATCCACCGCGCTCGCCGTCGTCGCGAGCAGCAGCCGGTGGGCGACGCCGTCGGACTCCAGCGTGCAGGCGGAGAGCACGTTCCACGACTTGGAGGCCGTCGCCTTCACGTCCGCTTCCTGAAAGGGAGAAGGAGCGAACGGGAGGATGGGACGAACCGGCGAGTCGGCGGTCAGGAGGTGCTCCAGCTTGGCGCGGATGAACGCGTTGTTGCGGCGCCGTCCGGTCGCGCCCGCCGCCTCCGGCAGCTCGCAGAGGAAGAGGACGCCGCCCAGCAGGCACGCGACGAACGAGAAGCCCGGATCGAAGGCGGAGTCGCGGAAGAAGGGCGTCGTCGCCACGCGGTTCAGGAGGCTCTGGCGGCTCACCACGTCCGCGCCGCCGGCCGCCGCGCTCAAGCCGCCGCCTGCAATCGGGGCATCGACGAAAAGAAGGGAGGACGAACCGGAGTGGAGCATTCGGGCCTGCAGGAATTCGAGCACGCCGCGCAGTTTGTTCGGGCACTTGCGCGCCTCCTCCCACTTCTCCGCGCCGTCCAGCAGGTCGACGCCGCCGGCCGCCGCGCCCACCAGCCGCTCGTTCAGCCGGCGGACGGGCGGCTCGTCGAAGAGCACGCGGTTGGTGGCCGCGTCCTCCACGAAGTGGCCGCCGATCAGCGGCTGGTCCACGCGCACGGGCATTCGGTCGATTGGAAGAGAGGAGGACTGAAAAGAAGCGAGAAATCGGGGCGAACAACGAGCGAGACGCCGCGCCCGCCGCCCGCAAAAAGACCGCCGATTCGAAAAGAGCGAACCGCCCGCCCGTTCGCGACGCCGCGTTCCGCTCGGGCCGATGGGAAGGCGGGCGATTTCGACACTCGCAGACGGGCGAACATCTGCGCGCGCCGTTGGGAACAACACGCTCAATAAACGATGACTAATCATAGGAAGCCCAGTGACTGCTGCTTCCTCTGCCGAAAGACACCAATCGATCGATTTCACTCGTTTATTCTCGCACAAGAGGAACGATCACTCGGCTCGCGGCTTCTTCGCGCCGCTGGATCCCGAGCGCGTGCGGCTCTTCGAGCGGCCGCCCTGACTGCGACGAGGGCGGGCGGCCTTCGGATCCTCGGCGGCTGGAAGCGGAGAGTAAACAATAGAGAAATAAAGGGCTTACGACTCAAGTAGGCCGATTTGAGGATCTCCGCGCAGGAGGGCCGCGAACGACGGTCCCGGTTGAAGATCGCCTGCAGCCGCAGGTTGGCGGAGGGCGGTGGGACTCACGGAGAGCAGACTGCGGACCTCCGTCTCGGCCATGGCGCTCAGGTCGACCTCCTTGGTGGTGATGGCGCGGCGGAGTTTGTCCTTGGGCTCGCGCCAGATCTTCTCGCCGGTCAGCAGCCAGAAGAGCGTGGCACCCAGCGACCACACGTCCAGTCCCTTCGAGGCCTGCAGCGAAGTGAGGGGAAGGAAGAGAAGGAAGCACTCACGATCTTCTGCTGGATGTACTCGGGCGACATGAAGCGCGTGGTGCCGAGCGCCTTCCGCCGGATCACCGCCTCGTCCAGCGGGCCGAGCAGCGCCGCGCAGCCGAAGTCGATGATCTTCAGGCGCTCGCCCACCAGCAGGAAGTTGTTCGGCTTGATGTCGCAGTGGAGCACGTCCAGCGCGTGCACCTGCTCCACGCACCGCACGCACTGCAGCCACCACTTGCGCACTTGCGCGGCGTCCGCGCGTCCCTTCCGGCCGCCCTTGTGCAGCGAGTCGAGCGCGTGCGTGCCCAGCTCGAGGACCATGAAGATGCAGTCCTCTTCCACCACAAGACTGCAACGAGCGGGCGGGAGTGAGGAGGAGGGCGGGCACTCACCAGTCGAGCAGCTGGACCACGTGCTCGGCGCGCTCGAAGCGGCGCAGGATCTCCACTTCCCAGTGCAGCTGGCGGCCGACGCGCTGCGCCTTCGGCTTCCGCAGGTCCACCACCTTGACGGCGAAGCGGCGGTGGCGGTCGGCGCGCAGCTTGCCGAGGCGCACCTCCGCGAAGCCGCCGCGCCCGATGCGCCGCGTGAGGAGGTAGTCGGTGGTCTTCGCGCCGTTCGCGCTCTTGATCTGCGGGCAGGGGATGAGCAGTCGGAGGGCGGAGGAGACTCACGCTGATCGAGTAGCCGAAGGTGAAACGGGAGGAGCGGTCGGGCTCGTCAGGGCCCTCGGACTGCGTGCTGCTCTCCTTGGCCTCCGGCTGACTGCGCGCCGACGAGCCGCTCAGCGGGGCGGGCGAGCCGGTGGAATCTGCAGAAGGCGGCGAGTGAGCAGCGCGGCCTCCACCCACCCATCGCTTGGCGGACGGACGACATCCTCGCGGGCGGGCGGCTCGTTCGAGTGCTGGAGAAGTGGACTGACCGGCGACCGCCGACCGTGCGTCCTCGATTCCGGTCGGGAGTTATGCATGCAAATTTCAACCGACAAACGGGGTTCATTCGTGCGCAGGCTGGACAAGGAGGAGGCAACGAGGCCCCGGCAGGAACGTTCGTTTTCCGCCCCCCGCCCCAAGAAAAAAAGCGACATCTCAGTCGAAAGCAAAGCTTCTTGCGTACAGTCAATTCAGTTTATTCCAAAACAAAAAGAAAACAATGGGAACAGAAGCAACAAGAAAAGACGGGCTCATTGTCAGTGATTCTTGACGACCTTGTCGAAGTCCTCCACGGCGCTGACGGCCGAGATGACGGCGGGGATGAGCGAGAGGCCGAACGTGAAGGGGGCGGCGGCGACGCCCGCGACCGCGCCGCCCGTCTTGGCGACGCCCTTGAGGACGGTGCCGACGCCCGGCCGCTTGCGTTCGGCCTCGTTCAGCGCGTGCAGATTGCGGTGGGCGGTGTCCAGCGCGTCCTTGAACTCGGCGGCCATCTCGCGGTGCTCCTCGACCGTCACTTCGGGGTGGGCGCGGCGGTTGAACTCGGCGAGCACGTGGGCGGCCATCCGCTCGTGCGTCAGCTGGAACTCGTGGCGGCTGCCCTCGCAGCTGCCCTTCAGCAGGTCGCGGTAGTCGGCGATCAGCTCGTTGCTCGTGTCGTTGTAGTGCTTGACGACGCGCTGCTGGCGCTCCTGCTGCTTCTTCGCCTCCAGCTTGCGTTGCTTTTCGCGCTCGGCCTCGTTGAGGGCGCGGAGGTTGGCGTACGCGCCGTCCAGGGCGGCCTTCAGCTGGGCGGTCAGGCGGCAGTGCTCCTCGACGGTCGCCTCCGGGTGGGTCTTGCGGGCGAACTCCTCGAGCACACGGGCGGCGGCGCCCTCGTGGATCGTCTCGAAGGCGTCGCGCTCGCCGCGGCAGTTCGGTTGGACGACGTCGCGGTAGTCGGCGAGGAGCTCGTTGTGCAGCTGCTGGTAGTGCTGGACGACGCGCTGAACGCGCTCGCGTTCCTTTCGCTCCTTCAGCTTCTGGCAGAGGGCGCGGTTGATGGCGTCGAGGCGCTCGAACTCGCGGTCGAGGGCGGCGGCGAGGAGGCGCTCGTGTTTCTCGTGCTCGCCGGCGGCCGCCCGGACGCGCACGCCACGGACGATCGCGAGGACCCGCTCGCGCTCCTTCGAGTCGTCCAGCCGCTCCTCCGCGCCGTCCGCCTTCTTCTCCATCGCCGTCTTGTAGGCGGCGAGGGCGCGCTCGGCGGCGATTTGGAACTTTGCGTTGATGGAGGCCTGAAATCCGCTCGTTCAACCCAATTCATCAGAAATATGCTCACCTGGAAGATGGACGTGGGGGCGGGCAGGTCGATGCTCCCGAACGCCGTCGCCCACTGCTCGAGGAAGGTGGCCAGCTCGCCGCAGGTCACCGGGCGGCCGTCGACGCACTTCGGCTGGAGGTCGGCCAGCAGGAACTTGATCGCCTGGTCGAGGCCGTCGCGGAAGTCGATCTCCATGTCTGCAACGAGCGGGCGGGCGGTGAGTGGAGGCCGACGGGCACCCACCTTCCGGATTGCCGTCGAACTTGTCGCCGGTCACCTTCCGGCCGGGCGACGCGAGACGGCAGCAGGCGAACGCGCGGAAGAGGCCGTCGATTCGCTCGTGCACCTCCGCGTTGTTCTCGTTCCGAATGCCGAGCACGTCGTCCAGCCGGCCGCTCCAGCCGCGGATCCCGTGCACGGCGTTCAGGTCGTTGTTTCGCGAGAGGAACAGGAGCTTCTGCAAGTGAAGGGAGAGTGGAATGAGGGGATGAGGGGGACTCACGGCGAACGGCTTCTTGTTCGCTTCCTCCGAATTGCCGACGAGCGCCTCCGTGCTGATCGTCGCGAAGTCCACGAGGTTCTTCAGGTGCGGCTTCGAGCGCACTTCGCGGTCGATGTTGTAGATCTGCAGGAGAGGAGTGGACACCGGTTGGATGGAAGGAGGACTCACGAAGAGGTTGGAAATGAGAAGGGTGAAGGCGAAGAGGAGCGCGGAGCCCGTCTCGGTGGTCTCCTCGCCGAAGGTGCCCTGCGAGTCCACGAACAGGACGACGAGCTCCTCGCCGTCCGCGCTCTTGACGACGAACGGCCGATCGAAGACGTTGATGCCGTCCGTGCAGGCGGCCTCCTCGTTGCGGAATCCGGGCGCCCCGTCCACCCGCTCGAGCATCCACTTGTGCGGGACGGGCGCCACGTGCGGGTTCTTCAGCGACCATTGGAGGAAGCGGAGCGTCATGTTCACAAAGAACGACTTGCCGCGCCGCGACTCGCCCGCGATCGCCACCACGCACACCTGCAAACAGAAGGAAGGTGAGGAGGAACGGGGGAAGGCGGGCACAAACCTTCTTCTTCGCGTACTCCTCGCATCGCAGCGTCTTGAGGAAGGCGGCCAGGTGGAAGGCGAGAAATTCCTTCTTCTCCGCGTTCTTCTCCAGCTTCGTCACGCACCAGGCGCCCATCTTCGTTTCGAAACTTGCGGTCGGGTGGGAGAAGCTGCAACAAGTGGGGGATGAGTGAGGATTTGCGGAACGAAGGGAGGAGACATGAGAGCGCGGACTGGAGGATGCCTGTTCGACCGCAGCGTCGAGGTGAACGGCGGCCGAAAGCGCGAAATCTTCGCGAAAACTCCGCTCGCTGGGTGGCGGCCGGCCGTCCGCTCTGCCCGTCTGCCCGTTCGGGTGTAAATAGCGGTGAAGAAAGAGGGAAGCGGCGAGTCGACGGCGATTCCCAGACAGACGGGGGCGCTCGTTTGGGCGAACGGGCGGGCGGGCGGAGAGGAAGGGGACGCGGAAAACACGCCAGCATTCGAATGGCCGCCCTTCGCGCCTCCGTTCGCCCGTCTGCTGACACGTCATAGATCCCAAACGATCCTCTATTTCAATGGACTATTCCGATTTGTTCATCGTTTCATTTATTCCACAGTTCAAAGGGCAACGGGCACACGAACGGTCTTGCGATCACAGGGGCTTCTCGTCCTCGCCCAACGCGAAGTCCGCCGGCTTGGGCGTGTAGGCGGCGGCCTGCTGCTCCGGCGACCACTCGAGCGTCGGGATCGCGTCTGCAAGGAAGGCGGTGAGAAGAGGAAGGGAAGAGGGCACTCACGTTGCGGGTACAAGCCGTCCGCCTCCATCTCGACGTCGATGTCGACGGGCGGCTCGTCGTAGTCGCTGACCGACCCCGCGATTCCTGCAAGCGGGTGAGCGGAGAAGGCGGAGGGGCCACTTGCCGGTGGAGACCTCCGAGTGCGCCGTCTGCAGCACCTCGTCCCACTCGCCGGTCCCGCTGGCGGCCGTCAGGACGTCCGACTGGGCGGTCAGGAGCATCGAGTCGAGGTCGGCCGCCCCCGTCTGCACGTCCGACTCGGCCGTCTGGAGCAGCGAGTCCAGGTCGGCGTCGCGCTCCTCGCCGGCCGCCGTGTCCACCTCCGAGTTGGCGGTCTGCAGGAGCGAGTCCGCGATCTCGGCCGCCTTCTCTGCAGCGGGGAGTGAGCGGAGGGGGCGAGCGGGGGACTCACGGCCGTCGACGCCCGCGAACGGCTCCAGGAGGCCCTTCAGCGCGTCCTCGGGGTCCACGTCCAGCTCGCTGGCCGACTGCGAGTAGACGGACGCCGTCGAGATGGCCGTCAGCTCCGCGTTGCTGCTTTCCACGTCCGACATCACGAGAGCGAAGAGGAGAGCCGGCGGTCCACAGGAAGCAAGAAGACTCAAATGCGACGAGCGCACGGAAACGAGGCCGAAGTCGACTCGAAATTTGCATCACTCCCGTCCGTCCAGCGAGCAGCTCATGCAAATCATTGCGTCCGCTTTGCGTGCTTGTTCGAAGCAACATTTCGGCTCTTGTTTACCGCTGGTAGTCAACCGAAACAAGAGGGCAAACAGTGAGGCGAGGGGCGTTTTATCGAAAAACCGCGAGGCCGAACGCATTTTATGATTCACTCCGCTTACGCAACGCTCTTATCAATAAAAAAAAGCGGTGAGCGGCCGCTGGGGTCCGCTTTCCGTCAGTTGTTTCTTGCGAACGCTTCGGTCAAACGCTTCTTTCTTGACCGCTTGCACGACTTCGCCGGGCGATGGATTGGAACAACCCCGAGCTTCTGGACGGCTTCCAATTCGACCGGTCGAACGAGCGGAGCGACACTCAATCCTCCTCTTCGTCGTCGTCTTCTGCGTTCCGAACGACGCTGTTCGATCGAAAATATTTCGAGAATTTGGTCGCACAACACGCGGGAGAAAGCGACGGTTCGTTGCGAACATTCTCGAACTTTGAGAAGGAGTAATCGGTTTCAGCCGCCCGTCGGACGAGGATCGGCGATCGGAGGCCGAACGTGAGCCTTTCTTTCCTTCTTTTTCCCACTCCCCGCTCATTTCAGCAGCCGAGCTGATCCGACCTCGCTGCAAGCCGCCCGTTCCTCTCCCGAGTGGATTGTTCCCCTTCCGCCCGCCTGTCTCGGGCATTCCGCCCGCTTGCTCTCCCTGCGGTCTTTCCGCCGCCTTTAGTCATCGTTCTCCCCTCCCGCCGATCCAACTGTTGTTGATCGCCTCTCCGGGAATAAACTCAATCGTCCTTCGTTCCCCTCACTCGGCTCCACTGATCGACCACGAGGTCCGATCATTGGCGACCCAGAGTTCGATTTCTACGCGAACCTCTACAAGGAGCCCAAAGGAGAACCAAAGGTGAAAGTTTGCCCGATTTTTCGTGTTTGCTGTCCGTGAATTGCAGGCGAAATGGAGAAAGAAGCCTTCAGTCAGCCCCACGCACAGGGAGCGATCACCCGCGCGGTCGGGGACATCGACGCGGCCCTCAAGACCGGCAAGGCGCTCAAACTCAAGGACCGTTCGCCGGAGAACGTCGAGAAGCTCGATGCGCTGAGCGCGAAGCTCGAGACGAAGATCTCCGTCATCGAGAAGCACGAAGCGCGATGGCTCGCGTTCGGGGACGTGGCCGAGCTGGACGCCTACCGGGACGCCAAATGCGACTACACGGAGGCCGTCGAACGAGCGGAGGAACACGTCCGCCTGATCGCGAAGGCCCTCGCCTCGCAGCAGACGCCCGCGCCGTTCGTCCCGACCGGAGCGGCGGGCTTCGGCGCCCAGCACATCGCCACCATCCTCGCCCAGATCCAGCAGCGGATCTCGTCTTTCGTCTACCGCCCCGAGCGGGACCAGACGTTCGAGGTTTGGTTCCAGCGATTCCAGGGCACAATAGAGGACAAGGCCGTCGGACCGGAAGGCCACCGATCCCTCCTGCTGGCCGCCCTCGGAGCGGAGGAGTTCGCCCGACTGCAGTCCGCAGTCGCCCCGAGCATTCCGTCGGAGATGCCCTACGACAATCTGGTCAAGTCCCTTTTGTCACAATTCCCTGCTACTCGTTCGATCTTTCAGCGGCGAATGGACGCCCTGGCGATGAGCCACGAGGCCGGAGAGACCGTCCGCGAATTCAGCGAGCGCCTGAACGCCGCCTTCTCCCGCGCCAAGTGGGCGGACATGAAGCCTGAGCACGTCCAGGCCCTCCTCTTCGCAGTCGGCCTCAAGCGGCCGGAGGACCGCAAGACCCAGGAGGCCGCCCTCTCGATCATCGAGGAGAAGGAGGGGAAGGCGACCATGGAGCAGCTGCTCGAGAAATGCGAGCGCGTGATCGCCACAGCCAAGGACCGCGCCCGCGCCGCCGGCAAGAGCGGCCCTGCGGAGATCCTCGGCGTCCACTCCCCGACTGACCGCTCCCGATTGCAGAAACACGGAGCGAAGGATCAAGGACGCCCCCGCACGCCCGGCCGCAAGGATCCCGGCCGCCGCGACGACTCGCGGACCGCCCGCCAGTGCTGGAGATGCGGCCACCGCGATCACCACCCAAACGAATGCAAGTTCAAAGAGGCCACGTGTTTCAGATGCAAGAAAATTGGACATCTGGCCCCGCAGTGCGACCGCCGCGAGCGGATCGCCCTGGTCTCCATCAGCACAGTCGACGGAGAGGCCGACCATCGCCTCTCGCTGCCGATGGAGGTCAACGGCCAGCCGCTCACCCTCCTGCTCGACTCCGGGGCCACCGTCAACGCGCTGGGCCTCGCCGAGTGGCAGGCGATCGGCACGCCCGATCTGGACGACGCCCGCACTCGAGTGACCGCCGCGAACGGCAAGGACATCGACGTGGCCGGCAGCTTCCACGCGGAAGTCCGCTGGAAGGGCCGCCGATCGGTCGAGCGCTTCCTCGTCCTCCACCGTCCCGAGATGGCGCTCATCGGAGTGCATCTGATGCGGAAGTGGAAGTTCCTCTCCGTCCCGACCGAGCTGCCCGCCCGACTGCCGTCGAAACACGTCGAATGGCGCACGCCGCTCGAGAGCGTGGAGCACGTGGATCGACTGGACGTGGCCGTCGACCTCAAAGGGAAGTTCCCCAAATTGTTCGCTTCCGGCCTCGGCGAGTGCTCGTTCCAGGCCGAGCTGCGCGTCGACTCGAAGAGGAAGCCGACCCACCTGCCCCCGCGCCACTTGGCCCTCGCCGTCCAGCCGCTGGTCGAAGCGGAACTCGAGCGCCTCGTGGAGGGCGGGATCCTCGAGAAGGTCGAGCGATCGCCCTGGGCGACGCCGATCGTGGTCGTCCGCAAGGCGACCGGAGCCGTGCGAGTGTGCGCGGACTACAGTACGGGCGTGAATCAAGCCCTGGAGGACGACGTCTACCCGCTCCCGCACATCGACGACCTGCTGGCAAAGCTGAACGGCTGCGCGGTGTTCTCCATCCTCGACTTGAAGGATGCGTATTTTCAGATCCCGCTCACGGCCGAGAGCCGCCTGGTGACCACCATCTCGACACACAAAGGTTTGTTCGCCTACAAGCGACTCTCCTTCGGACTCAAGTCCGCGCCGGCCATCTTCCAACGAGCGATGGACGACGCCACGAGTGGACTCACGGGTGTGACCGCCTACCTGGACGACATCCTCGTGTACGGCGCGAACCCGCAGGAGCACGACCGCCGCCTCCTCGCTGCCCTCAGCCAGCTCGAGAAGTACGGATTCCGGCTCTCGGCGGAGAAATGCAAGTTCTCCTCCCCACCGTCTCCTACTTAGGCCACGTGGTGGACGCGTCGGGTTTCCGCCCCGACCCGAAGAAGCTGGAGGCGCTGCGCGCGATGCGGGAGCCGAAGAACGTGGCTGAGGTTCGTTCCTTTTTAGGTTTCCTCAACTACTACGCCAAGTTCATCGCGGAGATGCACGAACTCAAGCGGCCGCTCGAACTCCTGACGGCCAAAGGAGCGTCATTCGAGTGGACGGCCGCCCAGCAATCCGCCTTTCAGCGCACGAAGGAGATCCTCGCCTCGGATCTCGCGCTCGCCCACTTCGATCCGAACAAGCCGATCGTTGTGGCGGCGGACGCCTCACCCACCGGAATGGGCGGGACGCTCATGCACCGCCAGCCGGACGGGAGCATCCGAGTCGTCATGCACATGGCGAAGGCGTTCTCGCCCGTGCAGCAGCGCTACTCGCAAATCGAGCGGGAGGCCCTCGCGCTGGTCCTCGCCGTCGAGCGATTCCGCAAGTACCTGATCGGACGTAAGTTCATCTTGCAGACGGACCATCGGCCGCTGCTCGCGCTCCTCCGGACGGAGCAAACGAAGGGATTGGATCCCCGGACCGCCAGCCGCCTCGGGCGCTGGGCGCTCCGCCTCCTCGGTTTCGATTTCAGCATCGAACACGTGAGAACCGAGGATTTCGGGCACGTGGACGCCCTCTCGCGTCTGATCGACGAGAAGCGAGCGGCCGCCGACCAAGACATGGACGAGATCATCGGGCTGATCGAGAGCGAGGACGCCGTGGACGTGGAGGATCCGCTGGACCAAAAGGAAGTTTGGCTCCAAGAGAGCGACCTCCCGACTCGCATTCACTTGTCCACTTGCAGGGACCCCACGCTCATGGCCGTCGCCGACCGCCTCCGCAAGGGCTGGAAGCGAGCGGACGGGCACGACGCCCTCCTCGCGCCCTTCGCCGCCTGCCGCCGGGACCTCCGGCTGGCCAAAGGAGTGGTCCTCTTCCGCGGACGGCCGGTGGTCCCCGAAGACCTCCGCCCTCTCGCGCTCCGCATGCTCCACGACGGACATCCGGGCGCGACGAAGATGAAGCTCCTCGCCCGCCGCCACTTCTTCTGGCCGGGCATCGGCCGCGCGATCGAGTCGAAGGCAAACGAGTGCCCCGACTGCGCGCTGAACGCCGCCACGCCACGCAAGATCCCGCTCGCCCCGTGGCCCGAGCCCAAGCACGTGTGGGAACGCGTGCACATCGACTTCGGCGGACCCATCGGACGAGAATGGATTCTCGTGGTCATCGACGCCAAGTCCAACTTCATCATCGCGAAGCGACTCCGAAGCACGACGGCCGACCGCACAATCGCCGTCCTCAAGGACATCTTCAATCAATTCGGCTGTCCAAAGACCCTCGTCTCCGACAACGGCCCTCAGCTCTCTTCCTCCCTGTTCGCCTCCTTCTGTTCCTCCTACCCCATCACGCATTTGTTTTCTCCCCCTATCATCCGCAGTCCAATGGGGTCGCTGAGAAGGCCGTGGGGATCGTGAAATCCCTCGTCCTGAAGGAGGGGAAGGGCCTGCAGGCGTTGAGTCGAGTCCTCGGCGTGCACAACCGCCTTCCGTCCGCCGCCCTCTCGAACTCCGCTTCGCCTGCCGAGATCTTCTTCGGACGCCCGATCCGAAGCCCGCTGGACGTCTTCCAGCCGTCGGATGTCTCCATCCCCGACGAGAAGCCGCCGGACGACTCCATCCCCGACGCAAACCCGCCGAGCGAGAGCCCCGCCGCCGCGAAGTTCCGCCGCCGCCACTCCGCTCGCCGCCGCCGTCTCCAAGTCGGAGACCGAGTGCTCTTCCAAGACCAGCCGCACGTCCGCACTCAAGGCCGCATCTCGAAGCTCATCGGCCGTGCCCTCGTCCTGATCGACGTTCCCGATCGAGGACCCGCCCGTCGCCATCGGAACCAAATCGTTCGAGTGTTCCGCGACGCCCGCGACCCGACCGACTCGCACCTGGGCCCCGACCATCCGGAAGGCACAGAGGATTGAAGATCGATCCGCCTGAAGCACCCCTGAGGACTCCTCTCTTCTGTTCCCCCATTCCCCCAATAGTCCTCTCCGTCGCCTTCAGCGATCAGTTGATTCCTTCGTCTATTCCCCTTCGTAATCCTCCTCCCGCCTCTCCGTAATCCAAGTGATGTTCCTCCGTGGCATTCAACTCTTTTGTGTTGGGGTAGGGATGATCCGACCTCGCTGCAAGCCGCCCGTTCCTCTCCCGAGTGGATTGTTCCCCTTCCGCCCGCCTGTCTCGGGCATTCCGCCCGCTTGCTCTCCCTGCGGTCTTTCCGCCGCCTTTAGTCATCGTTCTCCCCTCCCGCCGATCCAACTGTTGTTGATCGCCTCTCCGGGAATAAACTCAATCGTCCTTCGTTCCCCTCACTCGGCTCCACTGATCGACCACGAGGTCCGATCACGAGCGACCTGAACGCGGCCACCAGGAAGTTCATCCGCGAGCTGGACGGGCGCCTGCCGAGAACCTCGGCCCCCGCTGCTTCGAGCCGGCCGGCCGCCTCCTGTCCTCCGCCCACCGGCTTGTATCCTCAATTGGTCGATGAAACAGCCGCCGGCTCGTCGTCCTCCACACAGAACACAAACGAAGAGGAGGACGATGAGGGCCCACCGCAAGCGCTGATCGAGCAAATTGGCGGGATGTTCGCGAAACTCCTGATCGGCTTCCACGCGAACCAGCAGCCGGATGCCTCGGAAGAAAACTGCGAAACGGCGAGCGAGGGCGACCAGGAAGACGATGGAGATGAGGACCTCATCGATCTCAACACTTTGCTGGAAGAAAGCAACGACCAGCCCGGTGCGGAACAAATGGAAACCGATCACTCGACTTCGTCGCCGATGGACATCTCGCTGCTTCCCGCCTACCTGGACGATCTGCTCGAGTTGTCGGCGGAGATCGTGGTCCAGCTGACGGCGGAGCACGCGAAATGGACGCTGGACTTGCCGAAGCTCGTGGACGAGCTGCTCCACGAGTTGAACCTCCCCGCTCGTTTCGCCCAACAGTCGATCGATTGGAGCTTCCTGCCCGACTTCAAGCAGCAGCTGTTGGCCGTCCTCCAGTCCGCCCTTCCGGACCGCTCGTCGAACAGCTCGGCGGCGAGACCTTCGGGCTCGAATCAAACCGCATTTTTCGGTAGGCGGAACCCAACGAGTGCCTCCGTTCATCGCTCGTGTTTCAGAAGATTCTGCCTGCAAGATCTGCTTCACCGAGTGTCCGCCGAATCCAGTGGCCTGTGCTCTCTGCAAGCAACTGGTGGGCTGCTCGGAGTGCGTCGCGCGATGGGCGGGCATCTGCAACGCGAGCGGACGGCCGCTCACCTGCCCGCTCTGCAACCAGGAGTGGGGCCTCCAACCGAACATCCTTCGAGTGCCTGCTGCTCGTCCTTCGCGTTAATTGATTGTCAGCGTCCTCGATTGTACATTCATCTTTAGAGCAGTGTATAGCCTCTTTCTATCTTGTTCTTTTCTGCTACTCTGTAAATAGTTCGAATATTAGGGCGGTCGTGAACTTTGCTGCACGAAGCCGAGAGCAACGACCTCCGTGGGGCGAATTCCCGGGTTTTTGTAGGTGAACGCAAGAAAGGCGCTCCCGCGTGCTGGCGAACTTCTGCCGCCCGTTTTGTAGTATTGAGAAGATGCTCTGAACAGAAAAGGAGTGTAGTCTTCACTCTCACGTCTTTCGGGCAATTAAACTCTTTTCTTGTGCTTCTACGATGTTCCAATGGGTAGCGATCAGCACGTTGATCCAGTTCTCCTTCATTCTCGCCTGTTCGATCGTCTCCTGTGTCGTAATATGCCTCTTCCTCTACCGCCAGTTTGTGTTCGAACGACGAGCGTCCGCTCAAGTCCTAATAAACGCTGTCTGCTGCTTGTTCACGAGCATCATGGGCTGTCTGTACTCGTCGAATGCAATCACCGGCTGGGATCTGGACGGTAAGCGATCTCCAAACAAACAAACGAGCTCTTCGTCGTTTAAGAACCGCACTACCACGCGTTGCAAACCTACTGGATTTCCACGGCCTACTTTGCGACCATTCCCGTATTTTCCTCGAGCGTTTTCCTGCTGATGATCGACCGTTGTTTCGCCCTCCTCTCGCCCACGTTCTTCACTGAACCGAAAAGACGGAGGATTTTCTGCACACTCGCCGTTTGCCTCCTGATCTCCGTCTTCTTCTCCATCCTTCGCCTGGAAACGACGTTGGACCACCCTCCACAGCGAGGAATCACCAGTGCGCTCCAGCCATTCCATCACTTTCACTCATCCCTCTTGCAGAGTGCTCGACACTCGGCTGTTTGTGCCCGAACGCCGCCGAAGCGATCAACGCGGTGAAAATCGGGATGGGCGTCCTGAACTTCGCGGTGGTCGCCCTCTTCATCGCCTCGCTCTACCGCTACCACAACGCGCGGCAGGGGACGAGCACGACGGCGATGCAGAAAGCAAACAAGACCGTTTGCTTGGTGATGGCCTCCGAGCTCCTCCTCAACTTCACGCCCAACCTGATTTCTTACGTCTTCCTTACGGTGAGGCTTCCTTTTGTCAAGGAAACAAACTTCTGTTTAGTATTTGGAGATCTCGCTGAGCACCACGTTCGGTCCGGTCGTCTCGACGCTGTTGACCGCCGATTGCCTCTGCACGGCGCTCACGTTCGCCCACCTGTTCGACGTGTGGCGCCGACCCCAGCGATCCGCCCCGCCCACCATCGCAGTGATCAGTCGGAGTCAATGGATGAAGTGAGCGGAGAGGAGAAGCTCGTGTGTTTGGCCCCACTACGCGCTGACCAACCGACCGACTTGTTTTGATCACAAGAAGGCGTCGAGCGGAAGCTGCGGGCCGCTTATCAGCCGGCGGTCGGCGCGGGCGGTCCGAGTGGCCGCCACCGCCATCGTGTTCTTTTGGATCCAAAATTGCCGCCTTCTGTACGATTTTTGCACGTGCTCCCGCTTGTTTTCGATTGGGAGCTGCTCCCTTCTGCACTTTGTTCTCTTGTACCCACCACTCAGTCGAATAAACTCGCTGCTTGCTGCACGATGGGGCTCGCGATCTGTGCGGCCTTCATCCTCCTGCTGGTCTTCTTCCACCGGTTCCTCTACGAACGCCTCCGCTTGATCTACTACGTGAGCAAGATCGACGGTCCGCTTTCGCTGCCCCTTCTCGGAGCAACATGGCAGTTGAAGTGGAACATTAACGGCACGAACAAGAGAGCTCTCCGTCCATCCTGCCCGTTCTTGTGCTTTCAGCTCTCGCCGGGCAACTTCGAACGTGGTTCTTCTATTACAAAGAGCTGGGATGCGATCTCGTAGTCATTTGGATTGGCCCGATCCCGCTCGTCTGCTTGATGTCGCCCGAGAGCGTCAAGGTGCTAGGAGAAGAAGGAGAGAAATGACCAAGCGGCTTCTTCAGGTCGTGCTCGAGTCAAACACCGTCCTGAAAAAAGGAGACGAGTATTACATGATCGAGAAGTGGCTCGGGCAGGGACTGCTCATCAGTCGGGGCGAGAAGTGGAGAAGCCGGCGGAAATTGTGGGATCCCGCTGGCTTTCCTTCCTAATGCTTGTTCTTTCATGTTGACACCCGCCTTCCACTTCAACATGCTCAACAAATTCCAGTCCACGCACGACAAAGAAGCCCAGATTTTCGTCCAGCAACTGGAGACGTTCGCTGAGAGCGGTGAGCTCTTCGACGCGTACCCCTTCTTGAAGCGCTGCGCACTGGACATCATTTGCGGTGAGTTCTCCTTTTCGGCTTCCGCTTCAACGTTGACTTCAGAAACGTCGATGGGCGTTAAAGGTGCTAAGCGATTGGCCGTTTCCTAACCTCTGCTTCTAGTGAACGCCCAGACGGAACATCAGCATCCTTACGTTCAAGCTGTGAGACGGATCAACGAACTGAGTTTCCTGCACACTCGGATGCCCTGGCTGTGGATCAAGCCCGTCTGGGCGGCCACTTACAAAGAAGAGTGAGCGTTTGACAGCTGGAAGGCTAATTGAGCGTTGGGTTTGAGGTACGACTTTAATCTGAAGCTGGTCACCGACTTCACTCGCAAGGTTTGAACTGACAAGGGGAAGATCATTCAACTGCCCGTTCAGGTGATCGCGGACCGCCGAAAGACCTTCCAGCCGGTGGACGTAAACGAAATGGACACGAAGAAGCGACATCCCTTCCTCGACCTCCTCCTTTCGGTCCAGACGGCCGGCGACCTCACCGACGAGAACATTCGGGAAGAAGTGGGTCGAGAGAAGTACGAGAGCGGAGATCAACCGGCCGAACTGCTTGCAGGTCGACACGTTCATGTTCGAAGGGCACGACACGACTTCTTCGGGTACCTCAACCATTCTCACTCCATTCAATGCTCATTTGTTTGAAGGGATGGCGTGGGCGTTGTGGCTGCTCGCGCACAAGTTCGAAGACCAACAACGAATCTGCGAGGAAGTCGACCGAATTTTCGGTTCGTTTCAGTGAAGAGAGTGGGAATGAATGGGTGGGTTGCAGGCGATTCGAACCGCGAGTGCACTTCCGACGACCTCAAGGAACTGCGCTACACGGAGCAGTGCATCAAAGAAGCTCTCCGTTTGTTCCCGCCGGTCCCTCTGTTCACGCGCAAGCTGGAGGAAGACCTCGATTGCGGTTCGTCCTTCTTCTCTTCCGTCCTTCTACCCGTTCTTGCAGTTGGGAAGAGGATTCCGAGAGGAACCACCGTCCTGATCGCTCCCAACTGTTGCCAGATCGACGGTCGGGTGAGTGGCCAAAAGGAAATATCGATTGTCAATGGCTGTTGTTTTCAGTACTGGGAGAAACCGCGGGAATTCTACCCCGACCACTTCACGCCGGAGGCCTGTGCCGCTCGTCATCCCTTCGCTTTCATCCCCTTCTCGGCCGGGCCCCGCAACTGCATCGGACAGAAATTTGCGCTGATGGAAGAGAAGACGATCTTGTCGTGGTTCTTCCGCCGCTTCTCGCTGAGTGCAGAGATCCCGATGGAAGCGAACATCGCCTGTCCGGAGGTCATCAACAAGCCGCATCTCGGCGTTCCTATTCGAATCAAACGGCGGAAGGCGGGCGATCGGATCGAAATCCTGCCCGGGCAGCGAGATGCGCGGAACTTTTGGTCTCCTTAACGTTCTTTAGTGTTCGCGTAGAGCCACCTGTATATTTGCCATTGAATAAATATTTTGTCAACTTGTTTCGTACGCACCCACAGATCTCCAGTGCAGGTTTTAACTATCTACTCAATTCATGTAAGCTTGACCTACACGTCAGCCGGAAACGTGACCAAGTGATCCATTGACTCAAACGTCACCTGCCGAGACTTGGCGTATCGAATTGAATCACGGCACAAGTGAGCACACGGCAGAAAACACGTAGAGCATGACCAACGGCAAGCGACAAGCATCACTCACATCCGTGCAGAAGCCGATGTGTGGGGATAATTCGTTTTGCTTGCTTTGCTCTACTGTACGGCCACTTTAGCGTGCGTTTGTTTACGGTTACTGCCTGCTCTTAAAATAAAAAACGATCTTAACCTGACACCTGTGGCTGTTTCGTCAGTTGTTTATGTTGACTCTTGCAAACTCCATTAAAAAAGAAAGCTTTTGTTGTTTGGCACCTGCAGTGAAACCAACAGCCAAATCGAATCGGTGCCGCCCAAAGTACTCTTTGCTTGGCTCTAGTCGACCATTTGCTTCGATTTGTGGGGCAATCGGGTGAGCCCCTTGCGTTGTTGCATTTGTGTACAGTTTGCTAAAGAAACTGTGTGTTAAGTTGTAGGCGTGGTTGGAAGACAACAAATCCACTACTTGCATAACTTTTTGCGTAACGGGGCAAAAGTAAAGAACGGTCGACCACGCCTCGCCATTTGTAGTCCGTAATTGGCCCCCGTTTGGCTTCCAGAAGGCGCACAGCATTCAAAGTCGTTTAACGGGCAGTTAGTGGTGCGGTGCAGAAACGGGAATCGAATGAGGTACGGGAACCAAAATATCCACTCGTTTGACCACTCGGCGAGGTGAAAGTACGGATCGGGGCAATGTGCAACTGCTTCCGCTTTTCCCGCCTCTGGATCCTGACCTTTCGATTGAATGGTCGGCCGTTCTTTTTACCGCATGCCATTCCTGTCATTCGTTAGTTGAACTTCGGATCGTGTCGAAAATTAGGAAGACTTCCTTGCGTTTTCCCACCGACCGAAAGCTCAACGGACGGGCGGCTTTGTGAACAGTTGGATCGGCGAGCGGTCGGCGAGGGGCCGAATTCCTTGGATTCCGGGGCGGAACGTCGAAATTCTCACGAAATTCGTTGGATTCCGTCCACTTCCTCTTCGAAGCGGGCGGAACGATCGCGGGAACGTCGGCGGTTTTCCGCCTAGCCGTCCGTTCGGTCGTCTGACGAAATTCGTCGGCCTCCCACGCTCCCACCCGTTCGAGCGGCCGGTTTGTCGCGGGGCGGAAGATCGCATCGTTTAGACGTTCCCAGGAACAAGCACTCATTAAAGGGCCGGCACTCAACGGTTTAATCACATTTGATTCATTTGGCCCTCCGCTTTCATAACTCGGTTTGAATTTCGTCTGCTTGTCCGCGAGTCGGTGATTGAATCAAGCTGACGGTTGTTCGTTGCAGGCACCCCTCGACTTCCGCCTTCTCCCAACTCACAATGCGACCAATGCTCGCCTTTGTGCCGCTCGCCCAGTTCATCTTCTGCTTCGGCGTGTCGGTGATCGCGCTGAGCGGTCTCAGCTACCTTCTCTACCGGCAGTCGAAGTTCTCCGAACGACTGATCTCCGTCCCGATCATGGTGAACATCTGCACGTGGTGCGTGGCCATGTGCTTCGATCTGTGCTACACATCGAGTTCGATCACCTCGTGGCTGAATGCGGGTGAGTGGTTGTGGGGTGAGTGATCATTCCGCTCGGTCCGTGAACCGAAATTACCGTTCAGTTGCAGAAGTGAACGCCGCCGCCCTCTTCTGGAGTGGAGCCACCTTCTTCGCGGCCACAACGGCCGTCTCGGTGACCGTCTTCTTTCTTCTGCTCGACCGCTGCCTCATCCTTGTGGGGCCCTCGTGGTTGAACGAAAACTCCAAACGGTGGCTGCACCGAGCGAACGCCCTGCTCGTCGTTGTCGATTTCTTCTTTGTGATGTGGATCTTCGTTGAGTTCGAGAAGCCCGACTACATTCAGAACACGAGTGCGTTGTCATATGGAAGAAAGAAAATGACTGGGTGCTTGCAGGCTGCCAAACTTTCTCGTGCGTTAGCGATGGGCACGGCCGCTCACTCAACATCATTCGAATGGTGTACGGAACGATCAACACGATCACAGCTTCGGTCTTCTTCGTTCTCCTCATGCGCTACAACAAACGGCGGGAACATGAGCTGAAGCCGCAAGGAGTCACGTTCACGCCCGGCGCCCAACAGGCGGCCCGCTCGATGTCCCAACGGGTAAAAGTTAGCTGATGCGGACGGTCCTCTCTTACTCACCACCTTCTTCAGTCGAACATCATTGCGGGCATCAACGTGCTCAGTCAGATCGCCTTCAACTTCCTTCCGAACCTTGCGGCTTTCATCGCGCTCGAAGCGTTCGGCATCGCCCTCTCGAGCAACGCCGGCCCCGTTGTGTCCACTTCGGGGCAGATCGACGCACTCGTCACAACGATCGTCTACTGGACGGTCCTCGGCGATCGGATCATGAAGGGCAAGAGCGTGCGGTCTACGGTGGCCCCAATCACGACCGTAATCACCAGCAAGTGAACGTTCCCTCATTAAACGACGAACGAGCACTCCGTTCGTCTCATTCCTCACGTTTCCCACGCCTTCTTGCTCGCGCCCACTCGTTTGTTTGATGACTGCTCGTTCAATACACGAATCCAAGAATTAAAGATTCGTTTGAGATTCGCAACAAACGAGGGACCTTGCGGAATGAGCGCCCGCGTGCGCGAAATGCCGGCGGACGAAAGAAAGCGAGTTTTGTACGAAAGGAACCTGCCGCCTGCGGAAACACCCGACTTTCCCGACGAGAAGAAACAGGATTCCCGCTCTTCTATTCATTAGCAACAATCGGGAGGTCAACGGGGCGGGTCTTCGGCGATGTTTCCTTCTTCACGAATAACGACGAGCAGTTCGTTTTATTCGAAGAGATTGCAAGCAATGCGTTCCGTTCTCGTCGGTTTCTTCGGTTAATTTCCGGCCAGACGACCGAGCATTTGCGTAATGGACCGCGCAAACGTCCTCTTTCGGCCGCAATCTTCGGTGCTCGACCGGATTTCGATTAGTTTGATGGGGATTTCGGTGGGATTGCTGGCGTACGGTCGGCGGATGGCCGACGGCTTTCCATCTTTAATGCCCGCTTTTGGGGCTCTTCACTCCCGCAAGGGGCGGCTAATGAATTCGGCGGGCGAGCGGGCGTGTTGACAAGCGGAAAGCCGCGCGAGTGCTTCCGGCGGCCGGCCATGACACTCCCGCCTCGCGCACTCGAGCGCTCCGGATCGGCCGCTCGAACTTCGCGCCCGCCCGCCCGCCTTCCGGCCGTCGTTTAGCGAGAAGCCGCAAATACTCACGCCCCGAGGGCGTTTGGCCTCGAAGCGTCAAGTGGCCGGAGAAGAGCGGGGCGGGCAAAAAACTCGAGTATTCGCCCTCATCGACCGCCGGCATCCCCTCCGGCGACGTCTTGTGTGCACAGAAGCGGAAACGTGAAGAAGCGGGCATTTAGTGCATTTCCGTTGCCCGGCCCGCTCTTTAGTCTCGCCGCCCATTAGCTCCTCCTGCCCGCGGTCCGTCCAGCGGTCACTTGGTTACCGACCGGCGGCCCGCTCGACCGCATCCTCCCGCCTAATGCGGGCGTTTAGCCGCCTGTCCGGAGGCCATCGGGCGGATTCCTCCGCTTCCGTGTCGCTTTATTAAAAACCGTTACTGTAGGCAATGAGTCGAGCGAGTGGTCGAACAAGCGACTTTTGGCCGACTGCCCTGCACAAACAAGAGGGCGGGTGTTCGGCTTCCGTTCCGCCGGTAATCCAATCGTCGTTTGATTGGCAGCCGGAAGGACGAAGAGGGAAGGCGGGCGGATGAGGGGCATAATCTCGTTGCTTCGCGCAGCCATGAGAAGGCGGGCGGGCGGGCGAACCTCCAAATCGCGTTGGCCGCCCGCGCGTTCTAATTGCCACTTCTTTCCGCTTCGATTCGAAATGAGCACTTGGGAGTTCCGGTGGGTTGTTTTCGAGCTGGCCGGCGGGAAGCGGGCAGTTCGATGCGGGAGTGTTTTTAATTCCGATTTCTCTCGTGTCAACCGCGGGATGTCAATTCGAAATGACATTCTTTCCATTACGATACGAACGGAGGGGAATCCCCAATGGAATCAAATGGATTGATCGTCTGCCGAGTAGACAGTTCGGTTGAAGGTCCGCTTGTGTGCGGGGATGCCCGTTTGCTCGTCCCTCTGTCGCTCTTCCACGGCCAACAGGTGGCTCTTTTCGCCGCTTGCGGTCGCTCAAGTGGGGACTTCGCGCGTGCCCCGCAAAACGTTTCTTCTTCGCGTCGGCCCGCGTTTCGCACTTCGTGTCCATTTTCGTCGTCTTCTGCCGCCCGCCCGCTCGCCCGTCTTGACCGGCGCCCGGCCGAAATTCTCACGCTTTCGAGCGAATTGCCGCGCGTTGGACATCGGCGGGCATGCGCGGTCCACAAACAACCGTTTACTGCTGGGTGGGAGCCTCGAGTGTAGAAATCAAATGGGTTCTTACGCACTTTCTGTCAGACAACCATTTGCCTTGTGCTGGATGAGAGTTCTTGCGTAAATTCCGATGTCGTTGGTCACTCACCCGTTTCTCCGAATGCTCACGGCTTTTCGGGACGACGACGGCGGCGAGTAAACGGCGGCCGGTCACTCGTTTTTGTTCGAATTCCCAAAACGACCACCGCGAAGTGCCCGTTTTGCGGAGACGAGTCGCCTTTTGCTCGTCGTTTGTCACCTCCCGGCCGGCGGGTTGTTTTGGCCCAAACGGTCGCCTCTTTCGTCTATGAAGGGAGGGCAGTTGATGGCGTGAAACGCACGGAACACACACTCTTTTTCCCCCTTTGTCGTTCTAATTAATTTCGTATAGCCGCGAGAAGCATGTGCACGTGTGCTCGCCCGGCGAGAAGTTGGCGGATGGCCGCCTTTTGTCCAACTCGCTCCGTCGGCCGGATTCCTTCGCCCATTTACGCGTCGAATGAATTCCATTGCGGGAAGTTGAAGATCGTTTTTGCCCGCCCGGCGATTGTTTTCTTTCGACTAGAAAGAACCCACTTGTGGATCAAAATTTCCGCCTTTCACACGTCTTCCGCGAAGGTCGTCCGTCCGTCGCTCATCTGCGGGCAATAAAGACGGCGAGAGGAACGGGCGTAAATGAGCGGCGAGAGGCGTGAGAATTCGCGGACGATCGGAAGTCCGCTCTCGGCTGTCCACTTCTTTTTTCCATGAAGACGAGATCGCTGCGTGAATCACGACCATCCGAAGACCGCCGACCGTCTTTATTGCCTGCCGCGCTCTGCTGCTCCTCATCCGTTGAACCGAGCGGGCAAACAAGCGAGCAGGAGGACGAGTGTTCAAGCGAGGATTCCTGGACCATCGACCAAATTGAGGGTTCTTTGCGCCTCATTCGTATCGTTCGAATAATTGCGCGTGTTTACGCAATCACAGAAGAGAGCGAAGAAGAAGAAGACGGATGCTCCTCGTGTGTTCGTATTTGCAATTCCGATCGGCTTCGTTCGTTCGCTCCCGCCTCCTGCTTGGCGGCCGTCAGGTGGAGGACAGTCGGATCGTTCGCCTAGCCCGCCCGCCTCTTCCTCGTTCGTGTTTGCCCAAAATGACGCAGCATTCCTTTGAGTTGTGAATCACTCGTGCGGGGAGGCGGCCGGAGGAAAAACGAGTGGGTGATAAGCGAGGAGGTCGTGACTGCGGGCTGATTTCTTTCTTCTTTCGACTGCCGCCTTCCGCGCCCGCCGAAAGCCAATTAGCCGCGCGATCGGTCGGAAATCCCCGGAGACGGGCGGCGACGGGCGGGGCGAGAAGGCCGATTTGTGAATCCCGACCGCAAGCGGGCGGACGGGCGGGCGGGGCGGAAATAAACAAATTCGCGCCCATCCGACGGCATTTCGCGTCTTCGCCGCTTCGCTTCGTTGTGATTAGTGCAAGTTCAGCGACCTTCTCGTCGCCACCTTCCTTCCGCAACGATCGAGCGGGTGTGTTCGCGTGTGGCCCCAATTTTGCGCTCAATTGAGTTCCCCGTTGTTTCTGCTCCGTTGCGGGCAGAATAATCGAATAGCCGGGCAGTTGACTGCAGTGCTTATAGCTAGCCGGTAGTCGCATTCGTGTCGAGGAGGTGTGTTCACCACCTCATTGCTTCAATTGGTTCCATGCAATCCGTGTGTTCATTAGCTTCCCGAAGGTCAAGGCCACTTCCTCTCATTCCCTCTACAAAACGGGGATTCTCACATTTGCTTCCGACTGCAATTCGATCAGCTGCTTTGTTTCGAGTGGCCGTCCGATCGCTCGCTTATGATCCGCGGGGAGGAGCGCGCGCGTATCACTCCCGCCCGCTCGCCCGGTGGATTGAGGCCGCCGCGGAACTCGCGGGATAATCCGACAACGCGGGCGTTGCAACGAGCGGTGCACAAACACTCGCCTGCCGTTTACTCACTTCTTTTTGTCCGCCGGCCGACGATCGACGGAGCGCAAACTTCCGCTCGGAGCTTATGGACGGGCCGGCGGGTCACTTCCATGCGTGTTTTACAGCGCCCGTTTATGATCGCTCGCTTATGCTCGCCGGATTACGAGTTGCACCTCGTTTCTCTTTGGACATTAGACAGAAACGAAAATTCTTGCTTCAGATCGTGTGTTTTCGCTCATTAACGCCCAATTGCATCGCGCGATCGCTTTCGTCCACCAACAAGCGCTTATTCTCGTTTGTCTTTGCAGGTAATCCGTTCAATCCGACCGAGCGAACGGAATGGGCAACCCGAAAGCGGCGAATTCAAACGCGCCGCCCATTCGCTTTGACGCCCAATTCCTCTTCGAATGGCAGACCCACCTGAAGTTCGTGGAGATCGTCAGTTTGGCCTTCGTCCAATCCAACAAGCTGATCGACTCCTTGCAGTTCTTCAACATTCTCTCCGCAGTTCTTTGCTACGCCTGCTTTCCCAACCCGTACTTCGAGGGCTGCTCATTTCGTGTCTTTACTTTTGGCCAACTCTTTTGTATCGTTTGTGTGAGCGCCTTTTTTGGGGTAAGCGATTCAACAGATCGATGGGTTGACTGTCGCTTAGGTTCTTACGAGCATTCTTCTGGTCTGCCGCGCCTTCAGCCTGCACGACGCCCTTTGGCAATACAATTTCCCCATTCTGGTTTGTTTTACAACCTTCCCTGGAATGAAGAGGATCGCTTGGTTTAGGAGAGATTACACGCCCTTTTTGCAGTGTTCATGTACGTCTTGGCCATCGGTGAGAGCTCAAACCACTCGGTCAAACTGAAACTCATCTTCAACAGGTATCCTGGTGTGCACGAACACGGCCAGTTCTTTCTCCACGATCTGGCTCTGTGATCTCGTAGGTTGTTTTGATTAGAACGAGGGAACGTGGAGTTGTTGCTCCGAAAGCAGTCATTTTAATCACGGGAACGATTGAGAAGAAAGACGGCTTGCGGGCGGCTTTCGGCCGCTCAGCCGTGGGGATGATGACGTCGTTTGAACGCCCTCGTGCTTGCAGGTCGTCCTCTTCGCCACTCTCTGCTGCTACTCGCTCGATTATTGGAAGCGTTTGGACGAGACGCCGCCGATTCAACGGACGCGGATTATCGTTTAGATGGCGGCCGGACGGAGCGGCCATTAGCGGCCGTTTTTTCTATCGATTGGCGTGTTTTTCTTTCTTCTCCTCGTTGTTTTGCGTACGCCGACTTTCCGCTCACTCCTTTCGGGCCGCCGCGCCCGCCGACCGGACGATCGAGGCGGTTCCCAGCCGCCCCAAACGGCCCCCATTTCCTCCCCCGAACGTTCATCACTTTGCTCGCTCATTACCCGGTGCATGCAGAAGCATATTCGCGCATTTCGCCCTACGCTTACCCAATCGAAACGCCGCCTCTTGTCCGCCGCCCGACTCCCGTCCATGACGCGCACTCGCTCCTTTCTTTCTTCCAACTGATTTCAATGCGATCAATCAGGTCCCCCTCCAGCATTCTCCTTTTCTTACTTTCGTTGTGTGTTTGTATAAAGCGAAGCAAATCAATAAATCCAATCACTTCGTTCGTCTGTTCGGTTTTTCCACGCCCCACTCGAGAGGGGGGAGATCGTGAGAAAGGCGGAGAGAGCGGGAGCGTTCACTCTGCTCTGCAGCCCCGGCTTATGCTGATTGCGTAATTTGTTTTGATCCAACGACGAGAGAGCGAGGGGCGAGATCGCCGGCTGCGGGATCGAAAGTCCGCTCTTGGGGCCGCCCGGCCGGCTGACAGTCGGGCGGTCGGGCGGGCGGGCGGAAGAAAGCGGGCGCCGATCGGCGGTGGCCGGTCGGCGGATGACCGTCGGCGTCTTTTTGCCGCCCCTCCGATCATCACTTCGCCCCGTTTCGAATCGATCGCGTCCCCGCTGCCCCGCAGCAAAGCCGCCTTCTGTTTTGTTTGTTTGTTTGGATGGGGAAAGCATGGCCGAAAGTGAGTGAATGGAGCGGCTTCACGGATCCGCTTTGTGTTCTTCGTGCATTCACGTGTTCGTTCGTTTCGCCCCTCATCCCGCCGCTTTCAGCCCGCCCGCCCGCCCTCGCCAATGGTCTTCGACGACATCCCGACGGAGGAGCGGTACGTGACCGTCGAGGAGCTGGTGCAGGGCATGGACGAGCGGCGCATCGACCGCGTCAGCAATCAGGGCGCGTTCGGCTGCGGCCTGGAAGACACCGGGCCGCCGTTCGGCTACGAGAGCGGCGGTCCGTTCGCCGATCCCTACCTCTCCGACTTCACGTTCCCCGCGTACGGCCAACCGGCGATGAAGAACGAGGTGCACACGCCGCGCTACGAGTTCGCCTCGTCCAACGCCCTCCCGCAGCCGCCGCCCGCGCCCGTCGAGAGCGGACCGGCGAGCAACGGCGCGGTCGGCGTCTACGTGTCGACGTTCACGGCGCCCGCCCCGCCCGCTCGTCGTTTCGAGAATTCCGAGCGGGACGCCCGCGAAGACGCGTTCGAGAAGGCGCGCCGCGAGCAGCGCGAGATGTACAAAAAGAAGGAGGAGGAGCGGGCCAAACGCGAGGCCAAACAGACCGAAATCCGTGTGAATCGAAACAAGCGGGCCTTTCAAGAGTGAGTTCCCTCTTCCGATCGCTTCCGCTAACCCACCTGCTTCCAGGGACCTCATCCGCCTGTTGGCGTCGAACGAAGCGGCGAAGGCCGTCCAACCGCCGGTCGTTCTGCCCCAGCCGCCGGTGAGTGGATTCTTCCATCGATTGCTCTCATTCTCGTCTGTTCGTTTACAGGTGGAGAGCCCGAAGCCCCGCGCGAAAGTGGCGCGCGGTCGTGTGCAGAAGGCGGGTGGCGGTCGCGTCAAGCGGGAGCCTCAAGAAGCCGCCCACTTCGTACCGTACGGCGTCAACGTGCACCAATCGACCGCCTTCTTCGACCACCAACAGCCGCCGCAGTACTCGGCGCCATCGTTCGCCGTCAGTTCGGACGTCTCGTCCGCCCACCTGATGCCCTCCTGCTCGTCCTCCTACTACGTTCCGTGCAACTTCCCCTACTTTCCGGAGATGGGCGCTCAACAGCCGTGGGCCTACGATCCCAACTGCTACCAGTGGGCGCCCCAGCCGCCCGTGTGGCCGCCGGCGGGCGTCGAGCAGCACGTGGAGCAGGAGCAGCTCGTCTTCACCGACTTGGACTCCGGAAAGCAGGGCTCCGTCGTCAGGTACGAGACGGAGTGGAACGAGTTCATCAAATTCGAGCAGTGAATCGCCCGTCCTCCGACTGCTCTCCGCTCCAGCCCGTGTGTCTTCGAGTGCTCCTGAAATCCCCGTTCACTCTGCCGATGTCTCCAGCATTTATTCCTTTCGTATTTTGTTGATTTCTCCTAACTTTTCCATTTGCTCCCACTTTCATTGCTTCGTTTTATTTTGGATTTGTAACAATCGAAAAAATAAAGTTCTATCGAAAGCGCGGGATAGATTTCGGTTGTTAAAAGGAATTCAAAGAGAAACCAGCGCTAAAGGGTTGGGATGGAACAAGGAGGCCGCCGCCGCCGCCTTCCACTCGCGCCCAAGTGCGCGCCAAGACTGCGCGTTCGAATTTCGGCCGCCGCCGATCGGACGCGTCGCCCGCTTGCCGGCTGCCCGCATTTCGCCATCTTCCCCTCTTCATTCAATCCTTCTTTTCCGAAATGGCCGAAATGAATCCGACGGCCAAGAAGCGCTATTCGGTTCGTTCTTCCCTCGATTCGCACAAGTGATTGCCGGCGAGCGTTTAGATTCTGAAAGTGCGGAACGCAGACCAGAATCCGAACGGCGACGAGGAGGCGAACGGAACGCGCAATCCGGACGAATCGGACGCGAACAACACGAACGTGCGGCGGAGGGTTTCGTTCCACCGACAGCGGATCGTCCAGTTCGTCCTCCTGCATTCATTCCAAGTATCACCTTCCGGTTTGCAGGCACTTCGACACGAACAACGACCACGGCCGCTTCAACTACGACCCGCACTGTGAGCAGAATGGAGGGAATGAAGAGTGAATGCTTTCTCTCGTTTAGTGTCGAGCCTGTCCAGCGTGTCGGACGAGCTGACGCGCGAGACGACCGCCAAGCAGCCGGAGCGCGTGCCGTTGGGCGAACGGCGGAAGTCGGCGGGCGGCGAGGAGACGCGCGGCTTCTTTGCCGCGATCAACAAAAGTGAGTCCCCTCCCGCCTCCCATTCTTTCACTTCGTGCTGCAGCCGACGGGAACACGGCCAATCTGACGGGCCAGTTCGGCGGCCGCGCGCCGCTCAGCGACTCGACCGTCGACGAGAACACGCAGTTCGTGTTCGGAACGCCGACGGCCCGGAAGGCACACGAGCGGTCGGCCACCGCCTTCGTGTTCGAGGGTCTCCCGTCGCGCGTGCCCTCCCGCCCGCCGTCGGCCGCCCGCTCGGCCGCTCCGTCGGCCTTCCAGACGGCGGACGACACAGCCGACCACACGGACGCCCTCTTCGACGAGCTGCTGCCCCAAGCGGCCGGCCGGGCGAACGAGTCGATCGGCCTCGACCTCTCGGCCATCCCCGCCGTCACTCCCGACCGGTCGCCCGCTCGCATGGACACGACCGACCACGCGGGTCGCGTCGAGCTCACGACCACCCGCCGCCTCGAGTTCACGATGCCGTCGGCCGTGCTGGAGCGCACGCTGCAGGAGAACTTCCAGCAAGCGCCCCTCCTGCCGCACGCGACGAACGACGACGACTTCGAGCTGATGGACACGAAGAACTCGCTCTTCTTCGACGGCACCCACCACTCGGCGCCCATTCCGGTCTGTCCCCTCCTTATTCCTCCTTTCAATCGATCGTTCAGGAGGAGGAAATCCACGAGGAGATGCGGCAGCTGAGCGTGCGCGCCACTCACCACTACGAGCTGAACGAGACCTCCGTCAATCCCACGCTGATGGTCGTGGACGAGCAGTTCTGCGTCGACTTCAACAAGGTGAGGACTGAACGATGAGCAAGTGAACCGTCTCGTGATTGCAGACGGTGGAGATGGACGACGTGGAGAGCGACGAGGAGGTCGAGCGGGAGGCCGAAGAGCCCCAGAAGGCGGCCGAAACGCCCGACCGCCGCAAATCGCACGTCGTGAGTTCCGTCCACTTTTTCGTGCACTCCCGTCGATCTTCAGGGCAACCGAACGCGCGTCGTCGACTCGCCGGTCCTCAAGCCGCAGCGGATGAACCAGTCGGAGTTCTCGCCCGACACGAGCACGTACGTCGTCGCGAATCCCGTGCTGCAGGGCCGGCGGCTGGATCAGTCGACGGCCTCCGAGAACACCTCCCACACACTCGACTTCTCGAATGTGAGTTCGACGAAGGAATGTCCAGACAATCGTGTGTGTTCAGATCCAAGGAAACCTGAACGAGACCGGCCGCCTGATCGAGAAGTGCAAACGGCGGCAGTCGTCGGTGCACGTCCGCCAGCTGCTGGAGAACTCGCAGCTCGACCGCTCGTCCCCGCTGGCCGACCAGTCGGCCCTCGGCGACCGCTCGACCGTCTCGGTGGGCGGGAAGCACTCGCTGGTGACCGCCCAGTCGAGCGCGCCGCCGCTGAAGCAGCTGCGGATGTCCGCCGTGCTGGAGGAGACGCCAATCGCCGTCCCCACCGCCGTCCAGCAGACGCCCGACCGGCGGGAGCGCAAGTCGCAGGCGGCCGTCGAGCTCCCGACTCCGATCGCGCCGCCCGCCGCCGCGGTGGAGCCCCCGACGCCGTTGATGAGCGTGAACCGCCACGTGCTCCAGTCGGCCCTCAAGCGCGCCGCCGCCCACGAGCCGCTCGGCGAGGTGGCCGCCACGCCGCTCACCCGCCGCTCGATCGTGCCCGGCTCCCTGCTGCGGAAGGGGACGACGCCCGCGCCGATCGTGCGGAGCTACGCGGACTCGGGTTTCCTCTACGGGCCCGTCCAGCTGCCCGACCAGGCGGCCGTCCGGTGGGCGCGCGAGGAGGCCGCTCCGTTCGCGCTGAACATCCGCCCGGCGCCGCTCTGGATGCCGCTGCCCGACGATCACCTGCACAACGCGGAGGACGCGCGCTCGAACGATCCGGACTGGCAGCGAGCACGTGAGTCTCCTTCTTTCTTCTGGCATTCTTGTTCGAGTTCAGAGACGCTCCTCGTCCGCGTGATCAACGCGTTTGAGGGCCGAATAGACCTCGTGCGAGCCCACGTCCTCGCCCTCCACGCGCGCCACGCGAAGAGCGCCCGGCCGGCCCGCGAGCGCATGGACGAGCTCGCCGATCGGCTGCGGCAGCTGCAGCGGACGTTCGCCGAGCGCCTCGCCCACCGCGACGCCCTCGTCGAGCGCATTCGGCGGCAGAAGGACGAGCAGAACGCCCGCTTCCTTGCCGAAACGGAGGGCCGGATCGCCGCCGCCGTCGCCAAACTGGAGGCCGCGTGGCCGCCCGCCGTCGTCAACTGAGCACTCCCCATTGCCCTTTCTTCCTTCTCACTCACACTCACCTACGATTTCCTTTGATTCGCGAATAAACAACTGACGATGAACAAGACGCGGTCGCGTTGAGAAGAGAGTAAAAAGACGATACGGAGGCTTCTCTCGATGCAAATCTCTCGATCGAAAGCTCGTGAACGAAAAGAACGAAGCGACTCGTGCGGGCATTCGACCGGGAGTCTCCTTTCGCGAGCAGTCGGCCCTCTCTTCTCTGCAGCGATGGTCGGTGAGTTCACCCCGCCTTCTGCTCCCCGTCCACTCCTCGTCGCCGTTCAGAACTGGCGGAAGCGATCGCGGTGGTGATCAACCTGATCCGCCAGCTGTTCGACATCTTCAAGCGGCTCGTGGACGGGATCGTGAACGGCCCGAGCGGCTTCAAGGACAAGGGCGAGGTTCTGAGTGCGCCCAAGGCGCCCAAGGTGAGCGGCTGCCTTCTTCCTTCCACTCACTCCCGCTTGCAGGACGCGGCGGCCAGCGGGACGCCGCCGCCCATCTCGAAGCCGCCGGGCGCCGACTTCGTGCACGCCAACCGCCGCGATCCCCAGTACCAGACGCTCGCGATGCTCGGCAACGAGGACGTCTTCCAAAAGAAGGACAAGTGATCCCTTTTGCTCACCTCTTGTTCCAAAGGAATAAACGCTACCGCCCATCCTCTCGTCGGCTTCTTTGTGTTCGGCGAGTGAAGCGATTACTCGGTTAGGCCGCAGCAGAAGGCCGACTATCAGCCACCGATTGCGGGAGAGTTCTCCGTCCACCGACCGCTTTGTAAAACGGATCAACTTCCCCATTTGCTTTCGATTAGCGCGTTTATTTCTGCACCCAGACGATGAACAACAACCACAAGGGAAACAAGACAGAATTCATTCGAGATGGCAGATGGGGATGAGCTCCATGCCCTCGTACGCGCTGGGGAAGAACTTCAGCTGCAGCGTGGCGCCCACCTCCTCGCCCTCGCCTCCCTCTCGTCGGTGGCGGGCGGCGATCGCTTCGCTGAGCGTCTTCTCGACCTCGACGCCCTCCTGAAGCTTCCGGACGGCCATGAAGCTGTGGTGCAGGAGCGAGTCCGTCGCGCTGTAAGCAGAAGAATACGTGAGCAAGGAAGCAAACGGAGCAAACCGGAACATGTGCCGCTCCACTTTGATGCGGTTGAGGGGGCAGTCGAAAACGCAGTAACACTTCTTCTTTGATCGGATGACCACGGCGCCGTCCTCTTCACCGTCCGCCGAGTTCAGGATGGGCGACACGAGGACGACGTTCTCCGCGTCGATCGGCACATCCTCCCACGTCTTCTTCCGCCACTCGTAGCGCGCGAGGCAGGTCGGCACATGAGTGTTGTTCGCGTACGTCGCGCTTTTCGCGTAGATCGTCCGCGAGGAGCGGGCGAAGTGGAACTGAAATTCCCAAGAAAAGATTGCTGCAAGGAACGAGCCGACGTACCGGAGACCAGACACACTTCGTGCAGCCATTTACGCGTCCACTTCTTCTGCACCAGCGTGTAGACATGAAGATTCTCGGGGTCTTCTTCGCTGACCAGATGCAGTTCCTGGCCGTCTTCGCTCATCTCGGCAGCAAAACGGGAGGAGTCGTCAGGACGACCCTCAACGGTGTGCTCGACGGTCGTTTCGGCCTCGCCGACGTCCACCCGAAGAAAGATCAGCGCTTCGTCGGTGTCTTCGCAGAGCACCGCCCGTTTCACGCCCATCTCCGGCCCGCTGATCTCCGTCAGGACGTAAGTCGGCGGGCGCCGTCCGGTCGCTTCGTGCAGGAGAACGCGGTCGTAGCGGTCGGCGTCGGCCTCGAATCGCAGCAGTTGCAATCCGTAGCGGCTGTTGGGCACCGTGCCGAACGCCTTGACCAACATTGTGGTCGCATTCACGACCACGAAGTCCGAAATGGCGTTGTCTCGTCCCCACTTCGTTTGCGGTTCCAGGAGTCTAAAACGACCAGTGAGTAAAAAGAACAACAACGTCGAAAGACGTACTTTTGGGTGTTCCGCAGGAGGTCCACGATGAGCAGCTCGTTTTTCCGCGTGAAAGCGTACAAATAGCGGCCATCCGCCGACAGCCGGTAGCTGTTCGTGACCTGCAAACACGGGCGAGCATGAACGACAAGGAGGCAGGATCAAACCGCGCGCAGTGTGTAGACGAACGAGTTCTTCGGCTCTTGCCGCTCGTGGTATCGCGTCGACACAGGAGCAGCCGCCACCTTCGGTTTCTTCGCGGCCAGCCGAGCGGAACGGCGAACGAGCGGGCAGCGAACCGCCTTCTTCCAGCATTTCGCACAGTCGCAAAGCTGGGACGAAAAGAGCTGAACGATCGGCAATGTCAGCTCGGGCAGCTTCCGCTTGCGGCGGTAAGTGCGACGGTTCGCTTTGGCCATGATTCCACTGCAAACAAGGAGACGGGTGAGGTTGGGAAACACATGAAGAAAACGCGCAAACATTCTCACAGTCGACAAAGACGCGATGGCCGCTCGCTACCCACTTTTCGAGCAAAGAAGCAGTAAAACGCCACAAATCGGCGATGAAGAAAGAGGCAGCGATGGCGGACGGCTGTCTGCAAGGTTCACCCGACCGGGTTGAGAAAGAGGCGCCGTGTTCGCGAATTCTCTCCGTGAGTCACCGCCTGTCGGCGGGAAAGAGCGTCCGTTCCCCTGCCGTCCGCTCGACCGCCCACACTCCTCTTTCCCAGGAGCGTCCTTCCTTCTGCGAAAGAGGAGGGAAAACAACTAACAGATGGCGGCCGGGATGTGAGAAAAAGAGTGCGGGAACTTCGTGTGTTTGGAGGCCCGCGACGTGGTCGGAGAGCCGAAGAGCGTCTTTCCGCCCGCCCTCTGCAGCTTGCTTTCATCTGCCGTCCGATTGAAGCGAAAGCAAACCGTTTATTTCACGCGGTCAACGGAGAACAAGAGAGAAGAAAGGGGACATTCGAGCTGTGGCCTTCACTGCAGTTCGACGGGCGCCGTGCGGCGGGACTTCTTGGAGCGGGCGGCCGCCGACTTGAACGCCGCGGTGTGCGTCGAGCGCTCCGAACGGCCGACGCCCGTCCGCGTGGACGGCGGCGCCTCTCCGACGACCGCAGCGGCGAGACCGCCTTCGATCGGGTACGTCAAACTGGAAGCGGCGAGTGGACAGCGGGCGGGCGGAACTCACCGGTAGATCTCGTAGAAGACCCACAGGAAGATGAACGCTTGGATCATTGCGGAGCAGACGACGAGAGCAGAAGGAAGAACGGGCGGTCGATAGTCGGAGCTGGAAGCTCGAATGAGGAGAGCGAACACAAGAAAATTGCAGCTGCCCGTCAACATCCGCATTTGCCTACTCCGCTGCCGCCTACCAGTCACGCAAATTCGGAGTATAAAAACGTCCAATGGGTTCACGCTCGCCATTCGCGTCCGACTCGCGTCCGCTGTTCCCGCCGCTCTCCCGTTCCCGACCCCCCGAGATGTCGTCCGTGCTTGTGGAAGAGAACGCAGGGCCCGTGGAGCTGCCGATGAGCAAGGTGGTCGGCCGCCGCCTCCGCTGGACCGTCGTCCGAAAGCTCGCCGAAGGCTCGTGAGTTCCTGGCCGTTGCTCCCGCTCCCCTCAATGCACTTCTTGCAGCTGCGGAGCGGTCTACATGGTGCAGGAGGACTCGTCGCGGGTGCGTGCCGCCATGAAGGCCGAATCGAACTTTGTGGCGGGCGGCGGTGTGCTGAAGCTCGAGGTGCAGGTGCTCAAACGGTTGCAAGGCCGCAAGATCTTCCCTCAGCTGCTAGACAGCGGCAAGAACGACCACTACTCCTACATGGTTCGTTGAATGCCCCCTTCCTCTCTCACTCCCCCCGGATTGCAGGTGATGACGCTGTGCGGAGCCTCGCTCTGGGAGCTCTTCGAAGCGTGCGGCCAAGAGTTCTCCGTGAGTACGCAGCTGCGCGTGGGGCTGCAGATCCTCTACGGGCTGAAGCAGCTGCACGAGGTCGGCTTCGTGCACCGGGACCTGAAGCCGGCCAACCTGGCGATCGGCCGCAAGGGCGAACGCGCGCGCATGGTCCACCTGCTGGACTTCGGGCTCGCCCGGGAGTTCGTCCTCCGCCGCTCGGGTCGCGTGGAGCTCCGCAAGCCGCGCCCGTCGATCCTCTTCCGGTGAGCCCGAAAAGTTCGCTCCTCCTTCCGCTCATCCGCCGATTGTTGCAGCGGGACCACCAAGTACTGCAGCGAGAACACGCACACGCGCGCCGAGCAGGGCCGTCCGGACGACCTTTGGTCGATGATGTACGTGCTGGCGGAGATGCGCGGCCCGCTGCCCTGGGACCAGCTGCTGTGTGTCTCCCCGCTCCTCCACTCAACCACTCTCGGCTGCAGCGAGGAGCACGAGATCGCGGCGGCCAAGGCGGCGACCGGCGACGAGCGCCTCTTCCAGCGCTCGCCGCCCGCCCTCCGCCGCATGGCCGCCCACCTGCGCACGCTGGACTACGCGAAGCGGCCCGACTACGCCCTGTTGTTCGACCTGCTGCTGAAGGCGATGCTGGAGAACAACGTCAAATACTCGGACCCCTTCGACTGGGAGCTCCGCGGCGTGTCCACGACCGCCGGCAAGACGAAGGCGGCCGGCCGGAAGGCGTCCGTCATGACCGTCTCTGAGGACAAGAGCGTGTAAGTGCTTAGGGGTTGCAGCCCGCTCTCACCTTCCGCTTGCAGGGATGTGAAGACGATGGAGACCTCGACGGAGAACCGCCAGCAGACGACCGCCGAGGAGGCGCCCACCAACGGCGACCTCCCGCCCTTCACCGCCGCCGACCTCGCGAAGAACGAGCTCGGCTTCTGACCGCCCTCTTTCGAGCATAAACTCACGAACTGAAGTTCTTCGGCTGGTTGGTTGTTGAGGAGAGGGTGTTGGTGTGGAAGAACGAATCGAAGGAAGCTGTGTCGGTCGCCTCGGCTCGTTGCTTGCAGGAATCGTCCGCTTTGCATTGACCACTCGGCAAGTGGCGGAAGACGAGCGACCTGACCGAATCGGTCTTCCGTTCATTCTCTCCACTCACTGCCCGTCGAGCGGCCGCTCCAACGAGGCGATGGCGACTTGCACGCACCACAGCCGGACAGAATTCCGCTGGCCGATCGCCGGCTTCCGCGCGCGCTTCCTCGCGACGCCGCCGGGCAGCCACTGGATGGGGCGGGTGTTCCGCATGGACGGGGCGGGGCCGCCGGTGCGGGCGTGCGTGCGGGCGACGGTGGACGGCCGGCCGACCGCCCGCTCGCTCGTCCTCCGCCTGATCGCCGTGGAGGTGGGGGGACGGGCGGTGGCGCGACTGCGGACGCGCGCGTGGATCGCCGACGAGCGAGGTGCCTTTCGCACGGCCGTCCAGGGTTCGTCCACTCCTTCCGCCGTCCAATCCTCTGCTTGCAGAACACACGGGCGCCTTCCGTTCGACGACCAACCTGCCCGTCCTTTCGGTCCCGCGCGACGAGCTGGAGCGGCTGCTCGAACTCCCGACCGTCGTCTTCTGCTGCGACCTCCGCCGCTTGCCGCCCGCCGCCGCCGAACCGCCCGCCAGCGAGCCGGCGGTCTTCCGCTGGACGCTGCCCGACCTCGAGGTTCGTTCGCCCGTCCAACCGCTCACTTCCGCCCCCTCCAGCACCGCCTGTTCGGCGTAGGCGAGCGGACAAGCGGCGGCTTCACGCTCCACGGCCACGGGCACTTCGAGTTTGCCCTCGGCTTCGCCCACCTGCCGCGCCCCACCGCCAACGACGAGCGGCTGAAGTTGTGGCTGAGCGGTCGGGCGTTCGGCGTCGCGCCGCGCCCGCTCACCCTCCAGTACGCGCTGTGGGCGGAGAGCGTTGACGGCCGTCGCTGTGGGCCGAAGAGCGGTGAGTTCGAGGGAATTCTCGTTGATCACTCCCCTCTCCCCTCTGCAGCCTTCACGCGCACGTTCCCGGCGGGCGCCCGCTGCGGCAAGTGGGCCTTCGTGCACCACGTGGACGAGCGGGCGCTCTTCGCGTTGGGCGGCGCCGAGAACGCGGTCGTTTTCTGCTGCCGGCTGGAGGTCGTCCACGAGCTGCCCGTCCGCCTCGCCGCCTCCCCGCCGACCGGTCGAACGGCGAGCGAGGAGACGACCGCCCGCTTGTCGTCCCCGCCGAACAACGTGAGTCTCCCGTTCGCCCACTCACTCCTCTCCGTTTTGTCCAGACGCGCGCCCGCCAGCTGCAGCTTCGCCGGATGATGCGCGAAGAATTCGAAGCGGACGCGTCGGCCGCCGTCGCCTTTGCGCGCATTCGAGCCGAGTTGGGGCCCACGGCGACCACCCTGCCGACCGTCCGCCGTTGGTACCGCCGCTTCGAGCGGGAGCGCAACGAGGATCACCGGTGATGATTGTGGGCGCCGACTTCTCTCCGACGTCCAACTGCTGACCCGAATGAACCCGTCCGCTCCCCTCTTCGTGTCGAATGTGTCTTCTTTCTGACGAACACGACTGCTGCTTGAAAAAGCGATCGGAATGGAAGGATCAAAACACTCGCGCTCCTCCGTTCATTCCACTCACTCCACTCGCAGCCGTCGGTCGTTCGGCATGAGCAGCGAGAAGATTGGAAACGTCGTGAGTCCCACCTTCCCTCTCGTCCATCTCTTCTTGCAGACGCCGCTGACCGTGGACGCGGTGGCGAGGAAGGTGGATCGTTTGCTGCAGCGGCACGACGGCGAGGAGGCGGCGGACGAGGCGGCGAGGGCGGCCGAAATTCGGGCGATCCGGCGGGCCATCGGGCAGCTCGGCGGCAAGACGGCGGGCGGCGCGAAAGAGGAACGGGGTCGCGATCGCAGTTGTGAGTTTCCCTTCCTCATGTTCTAATCGCTTGCAGCTGCAGCTGCAGTCACTCACGAGCCAGAGCCCCCAAGCGGCCGCGGCCGCCCGCTCCGCCTCATCCTCCACGCGGGCTGGCGGCTGCACGCGCGCTTCGACTTCCGAGCGGACGAGCGGCCGCCTCCCGCCGAACGGCCGCCGCTGGTCGCCGCGCGCTGGTCGGTCGGACGGCCCACCCACCAGTCGGCGGACGTGATCGCCGCTTCGATTCGCGCCCGCACGCGCCTCCCGCACACGCCCGCTCGTCGCCGGCTGCCCGACCGCCCGCCCGCTTCGCTCAAGCCAGTGGATAAGGCGAGTGAACAACAAACAGCAATCGATTGATCGTAGCGTTCAGCTCCAACTCGAGCCCGCAGAGGACGCGACCCTCCGCTCGCTGCCGTCCATCGAGCAAGAGGCCGAACTGACCGCCCGCTCCTTCCGCGGATCGCCGCCCTCCGAGTCCGCTCTCGATTTGAACTCCGAATAAACACGTCCGATCGGGCAGTTGATCGCTGAATTCTGTCGGTTGCGTATCCACTCCTACTTTTTGTCTGCTGCCCTCTTCACCCTTCCCTTTTGTGCTTGAAGAATGAAGCTCCTGTTCGTCGCTCTCCTCATCCCGTTCGTGGTCGTGCTGGCGGAGGAGTCGAAAAAGTGCCGCGAAAGTGAGTCCTTCTTTGCTCTTCCACCAATCCGCCAGCAGACTTCAGCCAAAAGGACGTCTACAGCACGTACCTGATGGACGGCACGTTCCTCGGCTGTTGCACGGACGCCTGCTGCGAGCAGAGCTGCCGGGAGCGCGGCGTGGTCGTCCTCAAGGAGCTGCGAACTACGGAGAAGGCGGGGAAGCTGGGCGACCCGAAAGAGTGCCTCTGCAAGTGCCTTCACTACCCGCTCTACGTCGACGCGGAGGGCGCCGACTGCGTCCCGCCCAAACCGGAGAATTAGTTTGTTGAATAAACGGATGGATTGAGGGCCGATGCGGGGCGTGTTGCGAGGTGGACGTGTGAGCGGCGGCGGCTGCTCTACTGCACAACAAATCCCTTTCGTTTTTTGATAGCGGAATACACGATTGCTTGCGTGTAACGAGAACGCGGTTTATTCCAACAAGCAACAATAAACAGTCGGGCATTCTTGCTCTTGGTCCGATCAAACGACGTGGATTCCTCGGCGGCCAAGGCGCTCGCGGTCAGCAGCGACGCCTGAAAGCAACGAGGAGAATCGAGCGCACTCACTCGAACTCACGATCCCGGTCGGCGGACGAAGCGATCAGCAGGGCGGACTGGACGCCGGCAACGGGAAACACGTGGGCGACGAACTCCTCGAAGGTCAACTCGCCGCCCATGCCCGCCCGCATTCGATCGCCGAGCTCTTGCGCGTCCTCCTTCGCGAACACGTGGACGAAGGCGCGCCGGTCGGCCGTGCGCGGGAGCTCCGCACGGGGCATCGGCACCGAGCAGACGGGCGGCGGGAGGTCGGCGAGCTGCGCGCAGTCGGGCGAGTGGGTGCGCAGGACGAGCAGCTTGGCGGTCGGCTCTTCGATCCAGCCGTCCAGCAGCGAGCTCCCGAATTGTTGACGGCACTAAACGGAACGATGAATGAAAAAAAGATCGAGTGAGACTCACATGGTCAAGGTCGAAGTAGATGGCCGTCGGGTTCTTCTCCAACTGCCGCCAAACCGCGCGCGGCGAGATCCGATCGGCGGATGGCTGGACGAGATCGGGAGTCGACGGCCGTTCCGAGTCCCTTACGAAGCGTTCAGTCGTGTGCACGTAGCGGTGTTTCGTTCGCTCGTGCACCCGCCGGTCGTTCGTCCGCTTGAAGCGCGAACTGCACCGGCGGCAGGGGTAGCGGCCGGCGGACGAGTGCGTGCGCAGGTGGGCGGCGCGGGCCTGCGGCGCGAACTCCTCGTGACACTTCGGACACGTCCACTGGAACGAAAGCAATTTGATGAGTGGGCGGCTGGATGGATGTACCTTGTATTTCGGCTCGTCATCGTCCACTGTGTTGTCCTGCAATCGAGATCAAATGAAAGCAATTAATGCAAGAGCTTACCGTTGTGTGTTGGCCCCATCGCTCCCAGTACCTCCATTTGGTCGTCTGGCGGAAGAACTCGTGGACGAGGCGCTCGTGCTCGTTCCGCCGGTTCGCCTTCGCGTACTTCGCGCCGCACTCCGCACACGAAAAGGCGGCGCTCGTCGAGTGGGCGCTCTCGTGTCGCCTCAAGTTCGACGCCTTCACTTCCAGGCCGCATCGTTGGCAGACCGCCTGCAAGGGGAACTGATTGTGAGAGAAAGGGTGATGAAAGCGCTCACCTTTCGCTCATTGCGGGCGGGCAGATGGGCGTGGGACTCGCCGGTCGCCGGAGATCCCGCGGCCGTCGATTGGGAGCGAGTAGCGGGCGGCATCGCTCGAGTGAGGTAGAAAGAGAGTGGCGGCCTGAAATCGAAACGATCACAAACGAAGCAGAGCGGCGTCCCGTTCGAAATGTCCGCGCGGCCGCCAGACTGCCGCCGTTTTCTCTCCGCTTTCCTCTGGACGCGCGCGGCCTTTCGGCGGGTCGATTGAAATCGGCGGCGCAAATCGCTTCTCCACTCAATCGGTGTCTGGGAAACGGGGGACAATCGGGGGCCTCGCCCTCTTCTCCGGTTTGCAGGACAATCCGTTGGTTGAAGAAAGGAGAGGACGATCGCTGATTTCGAAACGAGAGAGATGGGCGAGAGATGCGGAACGCTTCCAAAGATCGACGGCTCGCTGTAATCCACGGCCAGTTTACAGCGACGATCGCTTTTCGTCCGCTCATTTCGCGGGTCTCACGCCTTCGCCGAACGGAGATTTCCGCAACGAACGGGACCTCGCCGGCCGTCTTTTCGTTCGGCGGCTCCCGATCGTGACGTTCGGAGGACGCGGCCGCGAGACGGCGGGCGGCGATCCCGAAGAGCCCGAAAATTCCGTCGACCGCATCAATCGGCAGCAGAGTGCGCCTTCGAGTGCATTCCATGTTGACATGGCAGACCGGAGTGAGTCATCGACCTCTTCCTTCCTCAAAGGCGAGCGCGCTGGGCACTTCCTTTGACCTTCCTCCCATCTTCAACCGCCAACAACGACGCAGTTTATTTACTTCTGCTCACAAACAACAACAAATTCGATCAGAACGCTGTCGAAACGCGCCGTCCACACGCGGCAGACGAAATTCGCCGAAAGGTCCAAAGAGCACGTGTTTATCGGCAAGAGTGGAGCGAGTGGACGATCAGGTCGAGCGTCGCGACTGGCTCGAATCCGTGGACTGCTTGGGGCGTAGTTGGGGCACGAGGGCGGTGGGCGGCGGGAACTCCAGCTGGACGCAGAAGACGAGCGAGTCCTCCGGTTGGCTCAAGGCGCGCAGTTCGTCCGCCGACACGTGATGCCCGAAGGAGAGCCGCTCGCGCCAGTGGCCGCCGCCCTCGAACAGGACGGTCGAGATTCCTGCAGCAAGAAGGCGATCGACTTGTGAGCAATCGGGGGGACTCACTTCTTTTGGCCGTCCGCCGCCGTCCGTCCGCGCTCTCGGCCCACAGGGCGTAATCGAGGAGGAGCTCGGCGGGCGGCTCGTCCGCTTGGCGGCCGCAGTGCGCGACGAGCAGCTGGAGTTTCTCGCGCTCGCCGTGGGCGTTCGGGCGGGCGAGGCGGGAGAACTGCAGACGGAAGGCAACGTCGCCCTGCGCGCACGCGACGAACTCGCCGCTCTCCCAGTCGCCCACCGCGAGCAGCTTCCGCTCGACGCCGCCCAGCGGCCAGCGGAAGGCGGTGGGCGCGATGCCGGCGGGCAATTCGGTGCGGACTTCGAACCGCTCGGCGGTGCAGCAGACGGCGATCCCCTGCGCGCGGAGGAGGCGGGCGAGCAGGACGGGCGGCACCTCGAAGTCCGCACTTCGATTCACGTCCCACTCGATCGATTGGACTGAAGGTAGCGGAGGTATGAGACGAGAAGAATGATCAAAATGGCCTCACCGCCCAACTCCAGCCGCTCCTTGTCGCTTTCGATACACGCGCTCACTCGGAGGCCCGCCGATCGACCGTCCGCCTCGACAGACAGCGACCGCACGGACACGCGGCAGTCGGGCCCCTTGGGCGACAGGTGGACGAAGTGGGCGGTCGTTGCGGTGGGCGCACTCCTGAACGGCGGGCTGCACCAACAGTCGCCCGGCTGGGCCGCGCGGAAGCGAGCGGCGAAGTCGGCGAGAGGCCAGCGGAAGACGGCCGCCATCGCGCGGCAAGGGGCGGTGGAAGGAGTGCCGAGCGTTGCGGACAGCCGCCTGCGAATGGCTGCTGGTCGTTGGGATTTGCATGGACTGTGCGACAAGACCGCTTCCCTTTCGCCCCCATCCTCTCATTTCGATCGTTGCCCCTCCTCATTCTTTCGGTCCTGCTCGATGGCCCCCGTGGACGGCGAGATCGGCTTCAGCGAGCCCGCCTTCAACGGCGCCTTCGTGGGGATGCGCGAGAAGATGGTCGTGGAGCCGCGCGTCCTCCGCATCGACCCGAAGCACTGGCGGCGCGAGCGGGCCATCGTCTACATCGCGAACACGACCAACGCCCGGCAGTACCTGAAGGTCCGTCGTCCTCTTCCTTCCATTCCTGCTCTCCTCTGCTGCAGGTGCGCACTCGCTGCCTCGACCTGTTCCAAGTGCCGCCCGTGGAGTCGCTGGAGCCCGGCCAGTCGGTGGCCCTCGAGATCCTCGTCTTGTCGGCGGACTTTGGCGACCGGCAGCCCGAGCTCGTCGTCTACCACTCGCGGGAGGGCGGCAAGAACGTCGTGGAGAAGGCGGAAGGTCCGTTGGATCCTCCCGCCCACTCATTCCCGCTTGCAGGCCGGCACGTGATCGAAGTCGTGATGGACCACGAGGAGGACGAGCCGCCGCTCGTCACGTGGGGCCCCTCGAAGCCCAAGTCGGAGTCTCGTTCGCGCTCCCGCGCCCGCTCGAAGGCGTCGACGCCGAAGCCGAGCGGCCGCAAGACGCCCAAAGCGGAGACCCCCGGCAAGAAGTCCAAGATGTTCGGCGTCTTCTGAGTGGAATAAACCGAGTGCTGTCAGCTGTTTATTCGGTGGAATGCGGGTGGGGGCTGAAATCACTCCAAATCGATCAGAACGATGTGCCGGTTCGCGAGTTCCATCGGCGTCCGTCGTTTGCGGTCGGCGACGGGAACCTGCGGCTTCGCCGAACTCGTTCGTGCGGGTTCGGGTGGAGGCGAAGAGCGGCGAGCAGCGGACGCGGGCTGAACATCTGCACTTGGAGGTTGATCGAAACAGCCGTCCATCTCCAGTGAACTCACCTTCCGTTTGAATCGGGTGCTTCCGCGGCCGCCCGGGTCCTCGTTTCGTTCCACCGCTCTCCGCCATCGTCGTCGTTCGCACTTCGGGCATCTTTTTGTGGAGCTTCGGGGGCCGTCCGACCGGCCGCTTTTCCTTCGGCGGCTTCCCCGCTTTCGTCGTCGTCGTCGCTCGGGCCTTCCGCTGGAGCATCAAACGACGGACGAGGTCGGCAAACGACATTCGCGCGGGAGAAACAACCAACAAAAAGTCCGCTAGTTCGCTGCGAACAAGAAAGCGCCCCACTCAACGCCGCTTTGACCCGCGCGGATGATGCAATTTTTTGCCACCTCTTCCCCCGTTTCACAAGACCGACGGATGACTCAAGGGTTTATTGCTTTGCTCGCAGCAAGGGCTCCATCGATCAAGAGAAAAGAGCGGCCTTCTCTTTGGCGGCCGCCTTCGTCCGTTTGTGCTTCTCGTGCTCCGTGAAGCGACACACGAACTGCTGCCGGACGTACAGGACGACGTCCACGATCATCGCGATCACGACGGCGATCGCCGCCAGCAGCAGGAGCCCGACGACCACTGGAAGCAGGCGAGTGAGTGGGCGGAGGGCGGGCGGGACTCACCGAAGCGGCCGATGTCGTGCGAGCGGACGCCCGAGTGGTGTTGGACGAGGCGCTCGTAGGTGCGCCGCTCGACGATCAGCAGGGTCATCTGCCGAACGAGAGGGGAGTGAGCAGCAGGGCGGAGAACTCACCTCGTACAGCGAGAGCGCGCAGCAGACGAGGGCGAGCAGCTTGAAGGCGGCGCGGCTGGTGACTTGCGGCCGCGCCCACTGGCCGAGCGGCTTCAGCACGCGGGAGGTGCGCGCGTACTCCGCCAGGCAGATCTCGCAGCGGGTGTTGCCCGAGTGCGCGTACCATTGGGCGAGGCAGCGCTCGTGGATCCCGCCCATCTGCACGAAATAAGTCAGTAGAAAAATAAAATGGGCTTACGGAGCCGTCGCACACGCACGGATGGACGAGGACGCCGGTCTCCGACTGGCAAATGCGGCAGACGGCCGCCTGGCTGCACGACGAGCGGCTCGCCGACGCCCGCCGCGAGCAGACGGCGCACGACGAGCGGGCGACCGGCGAGCGGGTGGGCGGCGAGGCGGCGGAAGTCGAGTGGGCGAGCGGCATTCGAGACGACTGGCGATCAGGAGTGGAGGAAAGAAAAGTGAGCGGTGAGGACTGCAGCTGACAAGCTCGTTTCTTTCATGCAAATAACCTGCTTGCGTCGAATAAAGCGCATGACTGGTTGACCGCTGCTCGCCGAAGTGCGAGGATCCTCTTCGACGCCGGCTTCTTGAGCGGTTCCTCGCGCACCTTTCTTTCCAAAACGGACGCTTTATTCGAAACCAATCGAAAAGAATCAAATCAAGCACTGACTCAAGGAGACGTTCGTGATGAACGGAGTGGCCACTTCGCGAGTCGCAAAGAAGAGGACGAGGCCGAGGGAGATCGGAATCGGAAGGCCGGGGATGGCGCCGGGTTTATTTCGGAGCATCAACCAAATCGAATTGCCGAACGCTCCCTGCAGTCGACAGAAGTGAGATGGCAGGAGGAAAGAGCACTTACGATCAAGACGGCCAGGTAGCACCCGAGGGTTGCACTCCAGTCGCCGCTCGTGCTCGCCCTTCCGATGAGCAGCGAGTAGGCGACGAAATCCCCCAGTCCCAACTCCATTTCGTGTGTGAATTGACGAGAGCGAACGGGCGGGTGTGTCTTGGGCACGTCGCGCGAACTTCCGGCCTGTTCCTGTAGGGCGGGTTCACTGGATGAGCGCTCATGGGCGAGAGGCGCGTCGGATTGCCGGTCATGCGTGCGGATGGCCGGCAGTTGGATCCAGCCGTTCTCTCCGCTACGATCCACGTTGTTCGATGTGCGCGCATTCCTGCTTTCGATCTGTTTCGTGACGATGGCCGTCGCTGCAAGCAAACGATCGTGAATGGAATTCAAAACAATGGAGTGTACACAAGTAGCTGCCCATAGGATTGTGCCCTTCGTTGCGTTCTTCTTCCGCTTTCCGGAGCGCTCGGAACGAACTGTACGGCGACAACACGAAGAAGACATCCGCGACGGAGCTCACGACCAAAGACACCCAAACTGCCCACTCGGGGAGGAACTTGAGGAGGACGAGAGCGGAGAGAGCACACACTGCGATCTGCGAGGCCTGCACGAGGCGAGTGGGTCCTTTCCAGTAGAGCACGAGCAGCACCAGCATGCCGATGTTCCACACGAACAAGCCGAAGGAGAGCCCGTCCATCGACACGTTCCACTCCATCAAAAGCTCCCTGCAAACGACAGTCGACGGAGAGTTCATGATTGCGATCTCACTTCAAGCAGGCACCGCCGAACACTCCCAACAAGAGGGCGTGCGAAAAGATCACTCCTCTGTCAATCACCTGCATGCAACAGCGGTCATAGAGGACTCCAACGGAAATTTACGTTGTAGTAACGAGTTTTGCGCAGAACGAAGGCGATCGCCACCATTGCAACGAACGTGACGACCGCGCCTCCAATGAAGCCGGCCACGAATTCGGAGTCGATTTCCTCATTTGACGGAGTAAATTCCACAAAGAAGAAGCTGAAGATTGGTGGAAAGGATTTTAATGCACGGGCATCTCACTTGAAATCCGCACTGGAAAAGAAGGGAGCGATCGTTTGCAGCGGGAGGATCACGAGCAGCATGCACAGCGAGACGGGCACCATCAGCTGGACCTCATGAGCCGCGTGGAATTGCACTATCACGGAGTAGTCCATTCTCCGTATTCGATCGAATAATCTTCAACCGAATTTCAAAATGGAACGAGTGAAAAGAACTCGCACCCTAGGCGTTTGTTTCTTTCTTTTATGCAGACCGCCGCGACTCAATTCAAAGCGTTCTTTCGGCAAGCTCGGATCGGATTGGAACGCAATAGTCCACTTGGACGAGGCCCACTACGAGACCGCTACTTTTGAGTCAAATGCCCGTCGGTCACTCGGCGGATCAGGTGTGCGGTTTCCACGCGCCGTGGTTCGAGTTCGCGGCCAGGCGGCCATGCGGTGAACAAGTGGGGGGCTGTTTTTTGGGTCGCCTCGCCTGACCGCTGAGATCAAAGAAATCGTCCGCTTCTTCCTCGGATCGCCGCCTTCCGCTCGCCGTCCCGATCTGGCAGCCGGCTAAACACAACTGACTGGACATCTCGAAAAGGATCGATTGTTGCTCGGTTCTTTGGCATCGGTTCAGCTTGGAACACGAAGAAGTTTTCTTCTATTCGATGAGAAGGCGGGAAACAAGAGCTTAATTTATTCAACAAACAACAATCAAACGGCTTGGATTGCCGATGCCCGTTCAGATTCGCTCGAGGATTCCTCAGCCGCTCCATCCGCCGCCTGGCCGTTCGGCTCCTCCTCGTCGCTCAAGCCCTCCTCCGCTTCGTCTTTCGAATCCTCGCCCGATTGATCGACCGCTTGCTCCGCATCTTCTGCGGGCGCCTGCAAACGAAGGAAAGAAGGTGCCGAGCCGTGTTTTCGCTTACTTCTTCTACGACCTGCTCTCCACTCACCCTCTCGGCGTAGCGATTGTACTCGTGGATGGTCAGTTCGTGCCGACCAGCAGAGGCGCCGCCTCCGGCGGCTCCCTGCTTCTGTACGTCGTTGTTTAACTTACGGGAGCTTGTAGCGGTTACTTTTCAGTACTTACTGAATAGTGTTTGAGCATTAAAAACCGTAAACAAAGTGCAGAAGAGTCGATTTTCTGGGTGCTGAATTTGGCCCCAACAGCGCTCCACTCAAACAATCGCAGCATCGCTCAGAGTGGTCCAATCAACTTATTTCTTGCTTTACTGAGTAGCTGAGGAAATTTGCTACACGTTTATCGCAGTTACAACTATCAACAAACACATTAAACGTATGTAAAACCGGCGTAATCGCAAAAAATTTCAAGAGCAAAAATTTCGACCCCCCCGGTTCGATATTAACGGTTCAGATTTTGACCGATCTGTTTACACCATCCGATTACTTATTGTCCAATGCATGTCGCTTAGTTTTTTGGGTTTGCGGATCTGGCCATGTTTGAAGATATTCGCAAAATACCGACCTTAAAACCCGCCCTCGCGGGAACGCCGCTCCCTCGCTACAACGACACTTTTTCGGAAAGCAATCTATTGGAGCGGGTAGACGACGTCGAGGGCTACATTCGTGCCGAATTTCACGTTATTTACGGTACGGGTAGTACACGAAACAATGGACGGAAAGTGGCCAAAAATCACGACATTTTGACTTTTTACTTGCAATATCTCGAAAACGCGACCGAATTTTAAAAAACGGGTTTTCATTTCGTAATCAGCGTAGTTGACTTGGTATGTGTGGGTTTTGCGGAAGCGTGAAACTCAAAAAGCGTTTCATACATCATCACGCATTAGGGGGAGGGATCTCGGTGGGCGAGTTGAGCGTAGGAAGAGCCGCACAGAGCGCAATTGTAGTCGAAATTCTCCAGGTGAGAGCGCTCATGTCTCTTCAGATGGGTGATCGGATACTCGACTCCGCAGTGCCGGCAGGGAAGCTAATAGAAGAATTGGGTGGCAGAAAGCGGCCGGTGGAAACCGACCTTTCGGCCCGACTGACCGGCGGTCGTCCCACCCGTTCCTTGCTGTTCGTCCTGCTCGTCTTGCAAGCGGTCGTAGTTGTGCTTCGTCCTTTCGTGCCAATCGCGAGCTTGCTTTCGTGGAAAGCGCGAGGTGCACAGCAAGCACTGGTGTCCCGTCGTGGCCGAGTGGGTGCGAAGATGGGCGGCCCGACTTTGCGGCGGGTACGTCACGAAACACTTCGGACATCTCCACTGAAAGGAGCAAGCGAGAGATGAAACGAGCTTCACTGTCTGCTCGCCTGCTCATCAAACTCGTCGGTGGCCTGAAATTGAAGGAAATAAAGACAAAAGCAGCGGAACGAGCGCTCACCGTCGTCTCTTGACCCAAACGCTGCCAATATTTCCATCGAAGGTTCCGGCGGAAATATTTGTGCCGTCGCCGTTCGTGTTTGTTGCGGTCCTTCGCCTGACCGAACTTCGCCTCGCACTTGGCGCAAGAATGGTTGCCCGTGACCGTGGGGGCCTGCTTGTGACGCGCCAACGACGCCGCGGCTGTTGGAGTTTGTCGAACGTTCGACTTGGAGCGAGCGGTGGGCGCCATCCCGCACAATCGAGGTTAGACGGACTGGAAGCGGAATGAAATTGAAAGAAAGGCGTGAAAAGAGGAGAATTCGGCGTCACCCGCCCGCAACGAATGCCGTGGAAAAGAAGCCGCTCAGCGGGCAAGCGTCGTCGTCTTCCCGCTGCTTTTCTCTCGGCGGGCGGCCGGCCGTCGGACGCGCAAACCGCTCCGCTCCGCGCCACTCGTTTGGCGTCCGGAAAGCGGGCCGCAGATGTGCGTGTGGATTCCAACGGCGACACCATAGAAAAGAAACACGAGCGAGTCACCCGTTTGTTTCGTCGAGTAAACAAAGAAACTATTGATCGAATCCATCGGTTCCTTAAAACCGCTTGTTGCTCCGAACAGTCTGGCGCTTGGGCGTGAGAGGAAGCAAACGGATTCAACATCCTGCTCTTCTAGAGCGCACATTTGCTCTCTGCCGTTCTCTTGGATCAAGGGGCGACACTGCCGCCACTCAACTGACCGGTCCAACAATTCACTTTATTCGTCCACTCACAAGAAACTAACGATAAACTACTTGACGCAAACGGGTGGCCTAATCGTCACGAATGGCCTTCAAATTGCGGGCCTCCGCTTTGGGGTTGGGGCGGGCGGCCGGCGGACGAGCGGGCGTCTTCTGCTTCTTTTTGGCGGGCGGGACGGGCACTCCATTGCGCGTCACGATCTCAACCTCGGAGCCGATGTCGAAGACGAGATTTTGCTCGTCGTCCCACTGCAAGTGGGCGTCCGCGGGCGGCGAGCGGCCCGAGTCGTCCAGCTCGTTCGCCTGCAACAAACGAGGGAATGAGGGGCGAGCGCATTAATGTCGCCTACCGGAAGGTTCATGTCGTTCAGCTCCACCCGAAGTGGGCCCATGTACTTGAAGTGGCGCGCAGAGATCTGGTCGGGCACCATGCCGGTGGTGTCCGGGGGCGGCAGGCCGGGGATGTGCTTCCCGCGCAGATCCTGCCGCCGCTTCTTGGCGTCCACCTTCTGCTGCGCCTGCCGTTGGGCCGCCTGCTTCTGTTTGGCCTGGAACTCGTCGAGGCGGCGCGCGTTGGCTGCCAGCTGCTCGGTGCCTGCAAGGGGGGAGTGCGGGCGGGCGGACGGGAGGGGAACTCACGCTCCTTTTCCGCCTGCTTCTTGTTGCGGCGGTGCAGGAAGAAGCCGCCCACACTCGACGCGATGCCCAACACGACGAGGCCCGCCACGAGCAGCCCGACGATCAGCGCGACGTTCGTCCTGCAGCCGGGAGGTGAGTGGGGCGAGAGCAGAGCGAGAACTCACCCGCCGCCTTCCTCCTCGTGCGCCACCTTCCCTTCTTCGCCCTCCTCGTCGTGGGGCTGCTCTTCCGGCTGCGGCGGCGGTACGACGACCGGCTGCGTGGTGGTCGGAGCGGGCGTCGTCGTGCTCGAAGTGCTGCTCGTGACCGTCGACGTGGAGCTCGACGAAGTGGTGGTGGTCGAGGTTGAAGCCGTGGAGGTGGTCGTTGACGTCGTCGTTGAGCTCGTGGTGGTCGTGCTCGTGGACGTGGTGATCGCCTTGTTGATCGCGTCTTGCACTTCCGGAGTAATCGGGGGGAAGATGCCCTGAAAAGAGCAATCAGGACTGCTTCAGAGTATGTGAACCTACAGGCCACGCGAACTCCTGCGCACTTGGGGTTTGAATTGGAGCCATCGCGTAGGTGTCCAGACGGCGTCCTGAAATCGAAGCGGAGTGAACGTCGAACAGAGAAGCGAACGAACCCGGGCAGCAGCGACCCTTGCCGCCTTCACCTGGCGTCTTGAACGAGCAGTACCAGCGACTTCGGTCCGAGCGTTCCAGAGGGCAGTCGTTGGCCGTGTCGTCGTCTTTGGTGCACAACGTCTTTTTCCCGTAACCGTCCGGTGAAACGTTGAAGAAAGGCGTCACGTCCGCTTCGCAGGCACCTCCTTTCGGATTGCACGACAACTCGCAGGAATCCTGCAAATCGAGGATCTTCAGCGAACATCCCACTTCCACATACGATGGTGAAGAACCACGTTCGGGAAGCGTTCGTTTTGTCTCCCTCAAATTGACGGCATTTCTTCTGCCTGTGATCGTAGACCCAGTGGTGGCGCTGCACGCCGTGCAGAGTGCCTTGCGCACACTGGTCCGTGCCCGAGGCTAGAACGCGGGAGAAGTGGATGAACGGACCGCTGGGACAAACCCGGTGAAGGACAACAATACCCTTTGTTCCTGAAGCTTTTTTTCGCATGGCAGTACGTGTTCGCGCCTCGGTTCTTGCAGACATTGTTATCGGCGCACGCAAGCACACGACCGCCTCGACTGTTGGCGTCCAACTCGGGTTGAAGACCGAAGGGGCACATCCAAATGCACGCCGCCTGGCACTCCGCCTGCAAGTGGAAAACGAGTGGATTTGCGGCGCGACAGAACTTGCCTCATTACCCCATCCGGGCATGCGCTGATCTTGGTACTCGCCTTTGACGCACTTCTGCTGGTTGCGATTGTAGACGAAGAACGCGCTGCCGTTGTTCGTCGTGAATTTTTTCATGCAATGGAGCTCCATGTACGGGCCTGCAACAAGTGGAAGAGTAAGACGAAATAGGAGGGATGTCGCTCACCCGACGTCGCCGCGACGCCCGCCGAAGTCGCGAGCAGAAGGCCGACGGCCACAAGGATCGCCGCCGCGCCCATCGGTCCGCCCCACTCGCTCGCCGTCCGTTTGCTCCGCATCGATCGGCCGCTCGCTCGTCGGCCGGCCGAATGAACGCGGGAGTGCGGGGAAGAGAAGAAAGTCGCCACACGTCTCGACGCTTGTCCGAACTGCGAAGTGAGCGGTCGGAGGAAGCGGGCAACTCGTGAACCGAACGAACGGACGAATTCGTTCGTGCAAATTCGAGTTGCGTAATCGATAAGTGGGATTTCGCTTTTCGACTGTCAGCATTCCATTAGACGCAACTTCTCCTTGCTTACGAACCCTTGCTCGCTCATTCGACTGCGACTCGAGCGGCGCGAGCGGTGTGCCTCGCTGGTCAGGTTTCCTTCTCTACGCGCCCACTCGTCGAGGAATGGCCTGTCGCGTGCCCTCCTCGCTGGCCGACGTCCTGCAGAACCTCCTGTACGCCGCCCTCTCGCTGCTCGTCACGATGTTCGGCTTTCACGTGCTCCGCGACTTCGAGAGCCGCCCGGCCGGCTGCCGCTGCCCGCGCGCTCCCGAGTCGCCCGCAGTCGTCCAGCACGCGACGATCAACGAGACGATCAAAGAGCCGGCGGGCAGCGGTCGTTCGTGATCGAAAGGGTTCGTTCACTTCTTCCTTGCGCTCATTTTTCCCCGTTTTTCAGCTCCCCACATCTCGCCCGTCCGTTCGATCGTTGCTCTTTCATTCGCTGACTGACTTCTCCACTGATCCTCTTCGGGCAATAAACACTTCCACTCGCCTGCCTTTGGTTCGATCAGGGCGTACGCCGATCCGTCCGCTTTTCCATCGACCAATTTTCGAGCAGCTGGTGCCCGTCGGTCCGAACCTCATCGCTGGAACTCGGCCAATTTCACCGACCGCACGCGCATCCGATCGTTGCGGAACATTCAGAGGAGGAAGCAAGTGGCGGAAAGCGGGCGTTCGGGGAAATTCGAGCGGTGCTAAACTACGCGAAAAGACGATTACCGCGAACAATCCAGCAAATGCGGTGGCAATTTCTCCACTTCATTTCGTGAGTGGTTCTGCCGAAAGGGGATGCTCGCCCGAGCGATCTCCAGCTTTCCAGGTCCCGTCGTGCCCCTACCCACTACTCACAACACCGCTGTTTATTGACACAACAGAAGACACGAGGAACAAGAAGCGCGTCCAACCAGCTCACTCGTACTGATGGCGCTCGTTGAGGACGGCGGTGCGCTTGTCCAGCCGCTTCTCCCAGTGGCAGTCCAGGTCGTAGGGCTTGTCGTCGACGAGGAAGTACTCGCCGTTGGGCAGCGGCTTGAGCACAGCGAGCAGCAGAAGCAGCGCGGATGCCAGTGCTTCTCCAGGGCCATCAGGCACGTGTCCACGAGCATCTCGCCGCAGCCTGCAACTCGTGGGAGGATCACCCGCTGGAGTGTCCGCTCACCCGCACACTTCGGATTGAAGCTGCTCGCGAAGCACTGCACGCAGAAGGCCGCCCCGTTGGCCACCTGCAGCGGGAATAGGCGGGCAGAAAGAGGACTCACTTGAAACGACTGGCGGATGGGCTTCTTGCAGACGGCGCAGCGGAAGCAGTCGGGGTGCCACAGACGCTGCAGGGCCATGACCGCCTCCTCGCCCAGCGAGTGGTCGCAGAAGCCGCACATCCGCCGGTCGCCGCTCGTCGGTTTGCTCATCGCTGCCGCTCGTTCGGCCGTCGAAAGGAAGAAATGGGCGGGAGGTGGACGCGCTCGGCTACAAGCTTCTCTTCATTCATGCAAACCTTGACAGGAGGGCGGTTGCTCAAAAACCGGAGGATTGCCGTCCGCCGATCGAACGAACATCGCAACGAAACTCGTACTTGTTGCGGGTGGCACGTGATCAAAATCTAGGGTTGTAGCTGCTAGTGAGCACAAATTTCCGCGTGTTCTTTGTTGCACTTTGAGTGTCCAACTGCTGGCTGCTCGAACGAGTCGCAATTCCGAGAAAACACTGCAGAACGGCGTCAATTTTTCTATCCCTCTCATTGACCTCCTCCCTTAACGAATAAAGCCAACAAGCACACGGCCGACTGTTTATTTCCTTGACTGCCCACTCACAACGCTCACTGCTGCGACTGCTTGGCGGACGAACTGACGGGGTTGGACTGCAGCTCGGCGGTCTTCAGGGCGACCGCCTTGGAGTCGCCGGCAGCCGGTTGCGAGTCGACGGGCCGCTGGGAGCTGGCGGGCGCGTTCGTCGGCTCCTCGCCCTGCAACGAGCGGGAGTGAATGGGCGGACGGGGCGGGATTTGCGGGCACCTTGCCCTTGATGACGACTTTTTTGGGCATCGGCTTGAAGTCGAGGAAAACGAAGAAGAGGGCGGCCACGGGGATCGAAAGGAGCTCGACGGCGGCGGTCACGATCCCGAAGACCTGAACGGGCGGGCGGAGGAGTGAGCGGGGGGAAGCGGGCGCCCACCAGCAGCACGCGGCCGATCAGCCCGTGGGCCGCCCGCTCGCAGCCGCCCGTCGCCAGCTGCTCGCCCTTGTTCGAATCGCAGGGCTCGTCCGCCTTCCGGCCGCTCGGGCGCAGGCAGCAGGAGCGCGGCGCGGTTTCCCAGCGCGTCGCCGCCCACCACACCGTGTCGCCGGTCTAAAACGAGTGAAAAGGTGGGCGGCGGAAACTCACGCCCGGCTTCGTCACGTTCGTTCGCCCACAGTAGTCGTCACCGTTCCACTCCTCTCGGCGTTTCCAGCCGCAGCACATGAGCGCCGACTGGATCTCGTCGACGGGCTTCTTGGTCTCGTTGAGGGCCGCAATGTCCTTGGGATCCCGGCGGCAGGCGGCCTTCAGCGCCTCGAAGTGGGCGTGGAACTCGACGCCGCTGATGGCCGCGCCGTCCAGCTCGAAGGCCATCGCGACGCCTGCAAGCGGGCGAGTGAACAGGCGGACAGGCGGACGGGGGCGCACTCACTGGTCACCTGCTGCGGGACGACGCCGACCGCGTGCACGAGCAGCCCGACGCAGAGCAACGCCATCGCGACGCGGCGGGCGAACAGCGAGCAGACGAGCGCCACGACGTCCAGCAGGAGGCCGAGGACGAGCAGGGCGGCGCCGAGTGCCCAGAAGATGCGCACGTTCAGCCGCCCGAACAGCACGAGCGTCCCGAGTTCCGGCCGCAGTGCCAGCTTCACGAGCTCCTCGATGACTGCAGCAGAAGGTGGGCGGAGGGGAGAGCGGGCGTCCACTCACACACGTACAGCACGCACGACTTGGCGATCCAGAAGACGGCGAACGCGAAGTGCCGACCGTTCCGCTTGGACAACATCGCCGGCCGGTGGGCGGACTGCGAGCTGGAGTGAGTGGTCGGCGGGCGGTCGGTGGAGTGCGGCAAGGGGAATTTGCATCAAGGGGATCTCGACTGGAATGCGCACTTCTTTTCGTTCCCTTCCGCTCGCTCGTTCGCCTCTTCCGTTCGCTCCGCATTTCCATCACTCCGCTCTCCGAACCACGCGGCCGGCTGCTCCGATGGCGAAACGGGACGAACAGCCGGCGAAGCGCGGCGTCGGCGGGATTTTGCGGCCGGTGCGCCGCTTCTTCGACGACGTGGCCGACGGGGCGGAGCGGCTGCTCAGCGGCGTCCAGGAAGCGATCGGCGGCGGCGGGCAGGCGGAGGAGGACGCGCCGCCGTTCGCCTTCTGGCGCACCACCTTCGACCTCAGCTGGGAGGACCTCGCCGCCTACAGTTCGTCTCCCTTCTTCCTTCCGTCCGCTCACTCCTTGCTTGCAGGTGGATTGAAGCAACTCGCAAAGAAGCCGCCTCAACTGCCCGCTCCCGCCGTCCACCCCGTCGTTTTGCGCGCGGAGAGCTCGCCGCCCACCTCTCCGACCGCCTCAACCGTCTCGAACAGCTCGTTCGTGGCGCCGCGCACGCCGCTCCGCCCGTCGGCGCCCAAGAAGCTCGCCGCCTGCCGCAAGTCGCCGGCGCCCTCCGCTCACCGCCCGCTTGCAGTGAGCGCGCAGCACGTGGAGCGCTTCCTGCTGCCCGGCGAGGAGCTCCCGCCCGCCAACCTCCACGAGCTGCGCGAAGTCGTGGGCGAGGCGACGGAGGCGGAGGCGGCCGCCGAACTCGTCGAATGGGCCGAGCGGTACACAGGGGAGCGGCCGCACGTCTTCGAGCTGCTCCTCCGCGTCCTGTGCAACTCGGAGAAGGTCCGTTCACTTCGCATCATCCCTCTCATTGCCCGTTCAGAAAGCGGTGCGGAAGGCGGCGTTCCTGCAGGTGGCGCCGCTCGTCGCCCTCCACGCGGCCGCCGGGCGCGACGTCCGCTCGCTGGTCGACCTGCTGAGCGCCCACCTGCGGCGCGTGCGGCAGTTCAACTCGCGCGCCTACGTGGAATTCGCGACGAACCTGGAGGACTCCTCGGAGAGCGTGCAGGACTGCGGGCCGCCCGAACTCGCCCACCACCTCGCCGTGGAGGACGTCCTCAAGCAGGCGCTCCGGCTGCTCGACGGCGTCTGGCTGCCGCACCGCCTGCGCCACCGACTCGCCCTCAACTTCGGCGAGCTGGTCCCGCTGCTGGAGCACGGCGAGGCGGACCTCCGCTCGAGCATCTACGCGTGAGTTCTCCGACCAGCCGCTCTTCACTGCCCGTCCTCATTGCAGCTTCCTCGTCCAGTGCGCGCCGCACTTCTCGCTGCACGAGTCGGAGGAGAAGGACCCCGTGAAGGAGGTCCTCTACGACGTCCTCCACTCCTGTTCGTCCCCCCGCTCTGCCCCTCCGCTCACTCGCTTCTTGCAGCCACCCACCGCCAAGTGCAGAAGGAGGCGGTCGAGGCCCTCGCCCACGTGTTCGTCCTCGAGATGCGCTGGGAGATGGAGGAAGTGCTGGAGACCCACGACTTCACCCGCCTGCACCGCTCGGCCCTCGACCTCTGGAGCCGCGTGATGCCCGTGGGCGGCAACTGGCGCAATCTGCAGCGGTCTGTTCGCCCGGCCGCCGCTCACTCCTCTCGCTGCAGCTGGGGTTTCTTCGTGGTGCGCGTGTTCGAGCTGATGGGCGAGGACGCGCCGCTCGTCCTGCTGCTCGAGCTGTTTGGCGAGGACTTGTGGAAGATGAGCGAGGAAGGCGAGCGGTTGTTGGTTGCTCTCTGCTAACTCTCGCTGCTCGTTGCAGAGATCCCCAATCTGCGCCAACTCCTGCCGCAAGCCCTCGGCCACCTGAACCTCGCCCACGCCCAACACCTCCGCTGCGAGACGCCCGACCGCTTCGTCCGCCGCGTCACCCAGTTGGCGCTCGAGGATCCCGACCGGGAGGTGCGCCGCGTGGCCGTCGGGGCGTTGCGGACGGGCGGTCGGATGTACACGAACGACATGGAGGACGCGGACGTCGCCCTCCTCGCCGCCCACACGATCCTCGCGGGCGCGCCGTTGAACCCGCTGGTGAGTGGGCGGCCCGTCGATCAGCCGCCTCCTTTCAGCACGAACCGCCCGCCGCCCTCGCCCGCTTCGACGAGCCCTGGATCGAAGTGCCCGGCTGGACGCCGCTGCAGGCCGATGAGGCGGACGTGGACGAGACCCAAGAGAGCGCCGAGGAGTCGGACGACGAGGTCCACGAGTCCGAAGTGTGAACGTTTTTTGAGGAATGAACAGAGCATGTCGTCGGTGTGAAGGAGTTCTGTTGTTCACTGTTTGATCGCTAGTTCGTGAATAAAGCACTGCAAGGCTGCTGTTGGAGACAGCGTTGATAACGCGCTTTTTTCACTCAAGAAGTCGCCGCTTGTGGCCTGAAGCAAGCAGCGGGCGAACGACTAAGATGAATGAACCCAAGCAAGACGGCGTCGACCTCTACCGCTACAAAATAACGCCGATGCATGGGCAGACGGAAAACGGCGATCGTGCGATCAGATGAATCGTTTACTCAACGAAGTCGCGTTTTTCCTTTTTGTTGCAGATCTCGCCGACGTCTTCCGCTTGAAGAGTTCTCTGATCAACCTGGTTTCCTTCGACCGCGGACCGAAACTCCAGCTGCACGAGCTCGCCGACTGCGGACCGCTGGAGCGCAACGAGAACTTGCGGGAACTCCAGCTGCACGCCGACCGGTACCGCGACAACCGGCAGGCGCTCACTCACTTGCGTGCCCTCAACGGCCGCTTGAAGCTCACGTGCCACGCCGAGGATTGCGTCTTCCTCGGAGTGAGTTCTCTTCGATCTCGTCCGACTGTTTGTTTTGCAGGACCGTGGGCAAGATTTAGAGCAGGTGAGCAACGTTCTGCGTCTCGGAGAGGAGGTTGTGGACGCGATACGTGAGGCCGGATTCGGACGGAAACCCGCGAAGAAGAAGAGCGGCGAAGTGGTCAACGATCTCGAGCTGCAGGTCGCGATTGTCGACGGGGTTCGTTCCTCTCCACTTCTTCCTTCAATCCTTTCTTTCGTTCCAGAACGAGTGGTCGGAAGCGGGCTTGTCGCGCGACAAGGTGGCCAAAGGATTGGAGTGGACACGCAAAAGATCGATGCGGTCGGAAGGATGGGACGAGCCGAACGACACGTACTCGCGCTTGTACAAGGGCGTCCGTCTCGATTTCGTCCTCGACACGCCGTGATCAGTGCAATTGTATTTTCTCTGTTTGGTTGTGTTGAGAATAAACACGCGTTTGCTTCAAAGGATGTCGTCTTTCTGCAAGAAGCGAGCGTGAGCAGCGGAATGCAAGCCCAAATGTTCTGCTTTCTTACAGCACCCCGAGAAACCGACGGAAAGCGGTTTGTGCTGCCGTTCGAATTGTTCCCGCAAAGGAAGGAGTGCGACGAGCGGCCGGCCGGCCCGATCGCCCGCCAAAAAGAAGCGGCGGCCGTCTGCCGGCCGAGCGACCGCTTTTTTCCGCCGTCGCCTCGCCGTTGCGGTCGGGAGGGGGACGCCGCTCTCGCCTTCCGCTCGTCCATTTTGATTTCAGAGCGTCTAACGGTCTTTCAGATTCGATTGAGCGACTAGTGCACGCAATGGCGTCTTCGACTCGTTCCGCAGCGGCCGGCACTCAAACTTCAGCCATCAACGAGCCGTCCGTCCATTCTTCGACCAAAAAGACGCGAAAAGTGAAGATTTCATCGATTTCTCCGCCGATTTCATTTGCCTTGATTGCATGCCGTTTGTCGACATTGCGGATCGGAAGTCGCGGCGAACGTGTTGCCGCGTCACGAGCGTGCCCACCTGCGATCGACGGGCTTTGCGTGTGCGAAGTGCGGAATGAAGTTTGCCCGAACAGGTAGTCGCTGCAAACACGAGCGCGTCGTGCACAAGTACTTCCGTTGCAACGCTCGGTGGAAGCATTGGCAGCGTTTGGGACACAAGACGACGGTGAGCATGCGTTCCGCTTTTTTAGCCTCATCGCAGTCCATTTCAGGACGCCCACGAGCACAACAACGAGGCAAGCAGATTGTGACGCTCGTTCCATTTCTCGCTTACTTTTTTCAGTGGACGTGCCCGCACTGCTCGTTGACCTACCCGACGCATCGGCGTGCCGTTCATCTCCGCACCCACACGGCTACCAGCGGTTACCAGTGCTTGCTGTGCACGTCCCGTTTTCGGCAAACGAGCACCCGCAACCTGCACGAGAGGACGAAACACAACTTCAATCGCTACCAAAACGAGCAAATCGGCCAGCAAGAGACGAGTCTGACAGCTGGCGGTCGTCCGTCCAAGAAGGTCGGTTCCCACTTCCTGCTCCCGTTATCCACCTTCTTTCAGCTTCCCTGTCGACACTGCGGAGTGGAATACTCGGCGGGTTCTTTGCGGAATCACGAGCGGACTCACTCGAAGCTCTGCGGACACATGTGCGCCGTCTGTGGCTCTTTCTATAGCCGACTTTCCAACCGGGATCAGCACGAGCACGTGGTCCACAAATACGATCGCTACGCAGAGCAAGCCGCATCCGAAGTGAGCTGCCCGTCACTTCTTCCGCTAATTTTCTTGCAGCAACCCAATCAAGAAGCCGATGAAGCGACGAGGGAATCGAGCGGCGAGTCGACCGATCAGACCGCGGGTGAACCCGAACGACCGTTCACTATCGCTGCGAAACGATCGAACCTAGCCGACGGGGTACGTTCTTTGAATCTCTCAACCACCCCATCGCCTTCCAGAACTGCGAGGACTGCGGGATTTCGCTCGCTCTGGTGGACCGAAAGCACGCGGCAACACACGCCCGCAGTGACCATCACTTCCTCTGTTCGATGTGCGGGAGCGGCTTGGTGGACGCGAAGAAGAGACGACTCCACGAGCTCCACATCCACAACTTCGAGCGAAACGTGGTCGATCGTCAAACGAAAGAGGCGGTTGAAATTTCGGAGGCAAGTCCATACAACCTTTTTCTTTCAATCTTTCTCTGCGTTGCAGGAACATTTCGGTCGGCTCCGCAATCTGACCACAAATTTCGTCCTCGTCCAATCCCGAGCAGTTGCGAGCAACCGGACCGAATCGAACGCTCAACGCACCGCCCGCGACTTGCGCAATGCGAGGAGGAATCGGAAGAAGGCGGCGGACGAGCAGCTCAAGCGGCTGCTTCTTCTCGCACCGAAGCTGGAGGACGCGCTCACCGAAGAGGAGATGCGGGCGGTCATCGAGGCCGAGGCGGACGATCGGAAGCGAGGACACGCGGAGAGACGAGCCGCAGAGGGCAGCGACGACTCGGAAGACGAAGAAGAGGAGATCGACATCAAGATCGAATGATTCGCCTTGTCGTTGTTTTGTTTTGTTTGAGTAAACCTCGGTTGGTTCGAGCGGAAGGCGGGCTCCGAGGTTGAGGTGGACGAGTGGGCTCACATTTCACGAAGGTTCGGTCAAATTCTTTTATGAAAAGACACAACGCTCTCGAGGGTGAGTGACGAACGGTGTTCTCATCGGTTTTCGAAGGCTTTCGCCCGCGCTCCCGCATCCACGGGCCGCTTTCAACCGATTTGTTTGTGCAGGCAGGCGTTCGTTGCAAACCACCCTGAATTGTCATCTTTTTGTGTGAAGAGTGCTCGAATAAAAGCTTGAACAAAGCCGAGGGAGGCTACCACTCATCACAGCTGCGCGGTGCTTACGCGAGTCTTCTTCTTTCTCGTTTTGCTCCAATCGGCGCTGGTTGAAGGCGGCACGCTTTCGTTTCGGGTGCGCACCACAAAGCAGCCACCTACAGGTGCCTTCTACGCATTGTTTCAACCTTTTTAATTGGTTTAGGAAATGGAGCTCTCGGCGCGTTGCACGACGTCTTCGGGCAGACGGCTCACTCGACACGCATCGACCAGCGGTATCTCGGTAAGGGGATGGATGGAGAAAGCGATCGGTTGCAATTGGTGGATTGCAGGAGAAATGAGTGTGGGCACTCCTCCACGGACGTTCGTCGTGATCGTGAGTTCCACTCTCGGCTTGTTCTTTCGTCCACCAACACGTGCAGATCGACACGAGCAGTCTAGAGCTGTGGCTTCCGATGATTCGCTGCCAAAGCAACGGATTCCGCGAGGAGGAGCGCGCGCTCTGCTCCAACGGCTCCGCGCTCTACGATCCGTGGAGTTCGAGCACGGCGAAGTGGGGCCAAGGGAGCCGCAAGGTGGACGACGGCCTCCGCAATCCGAAGCTCGTCCGGGGTCGGTACTTCGAAGACGTGGTTGCCGTAAGTGGTCGAAGCGATCGAATAGCCGCTCCACTAGTTGTAGTTCGGAAACACGAGTGCGGGCACTGCGCTCCAGTTGAAAAAGCCGGCGGTGTTCGGAGCGGCCGACCAGACGTTCGGCCTCGAGCAGGGGATCCTCGGCCTCGGCCTGTCCACGCGTTTCGACAAGCGGAAACCGGTCGTGGAGCAGGCGTTCAAGGAGGGCCTCCTCGACCGCCCGCTCTTTTCGCTCTTCTTCAAGAAGTGTCCGCAGTGGGAGCTGGAGTGCGAGGACGGCGGGATGGTCACCTTGGGCGGGTCCGTTCCCTCCAATCCTCCTTCTATCCTCCGGTTTGTTTGAAGGGAAGACCGAAAGAACTGCGGCCCGGTGCTCGGCTGGGCGCCTGCCTTTACGGACGGCGGCCCGTGGCAATTCCGCGTGTCCGCTCTGCGAGTCGGCCGCTTCGTCCACCGAAAAGAAGCGATCGTCTCGTCGGATTCGAGTGCTCCGCGCGTCTACCTGCCCGGCGAGGTGCTCGAGGGCGTCGTGCGGGCGGTGAACGCGACCGGCGGCGGCAACTCGTGGACCGTCGACTGCGACAAGTTCGAGCTGAAGTTCACGATCAACGGCCGCACGTTTGCCGTCGGCAACGAAGAGCTCACCTGGGACTATGCGAACAACAACGAGTGCATCCTGCAGATTGCCAGGGCGAAAGGAAGCGAGTGGATCTTGGGTTCGTTTTTCGTTTTCGTCGAAATGCATTCCATTCGTTTTCCTTTCAGGAGTCCCCTTCCAACGAGCGCTGTGCAACGTCCACGACTTCCAGAAACGTCGCATTGGCTTCGCTCTTCCCAAACACTAGCCAACAAGGGGCTGCATCCTCCGTTTCGGCGGGCTTCTCCTCTTTGTCGGCCTCGTTTCTTTGCGTTGGGTAAAGAGCATCAAAATGTTGGGCAGAAGTTGAAGCATAGAAGCACGGGCAACACGTGACCGTGCTCGGATTGAGAGGCAGGAAGGAAAATGAACTTTATACCGCATTCTTCGAACAAAGCGAGTACAACAGAAGAAAGATGAAGGAAACAAGGCGGCTATTTGCTGAAGAGATCGTCCCACGCGCTTTGGGCGACGGAGAGCGCCCGCTCGACGTCCGCGTTCTCGCCGCCGAACGTCTTGACGGCGCCGAGGAGCTTCAGGGCGCCCATGGCGGCGCTCCCAACTTCCGGACAGGTGGCTTCGGTCCGGTGGAGGCGGTAGAACGCGGCATCCAGCGCGGCCTCGAACTCGGCGGTCCGTCTGCGCAGTTCGCGGGCGACCGCTTCGGCGGGGGCGGCGCGGCGGAAGTCGGCGAGCACTCGCGCCCGGACGCGCTCGTGGGCCGCGCGGAAGACGGTCGGTTGGCTGCCGGCGGCCGCCTTCAGCATGAAGCGGAAGTGGGCGAGCAGGCGGGCGTGCAGCTCGTCGAAGCGGCGGTCCACGCGGCGTCGCTTCCGCTCGGCGAGCGCCTCGTGGCGGGCGCGGTTGATCGCGACAAACAAGCGGAAATGCCGGCCGAGGGCTTCCTGCAGGCGACTCGCCCACTTCTCCCGCTCGTCGGCCGGCACGCGCACTCGACGGACGATCGAGACGGCCGCCTCGCGTTCCGCCGAGTCGTCCAACTCGGCCGTCGATCCGTTCGCCTTCCGCTCGAGCGCCGCCTCGTAGTCGTGGAGGGCGCGGTCGAAAGCCTCGTGGAGCTTCCGGTCGACGAGCGCCTGGAACCCTCTCTTTCGTTTGGGAATGGAAGCGAGCACTCACTTGGCGGATGGACGGTCCTTGCGGCACGCGGAATTCCTCGAAGAACGGCGCCCACTTGTTCTCCAGGCAGACGGCGAGCTCGCCGCACGTGACCGGCCGGTCGTCCACGAGTTTCGGTTGGAGGTCAACGAGCAGGAAGCGGATCGCGTCGTCCAGTCCGTTGCGGAATCGCGACTTCATTTCTGCAAACCGAGTGGAAGAGATCGGCTGAATGGAAGCGAACCGTTCGGATCGCCTTCGAAGTCCGCAGCCGCCGCTTTCGAGCCGGGCGATGAAGACGGCAGTGGGCGAACGAGCGGAACAAACCGCCCACTCGATCGTGAACGGCCGCGTTCTTCGCGTTCCGCTGGCCGAGGACGTCGTCCAGCCGGCCGCTCCAGCCGTTGATCCCCAGGCCGCCGCCCTGCTCGTTGTTCCGCGAGAGGAGCAGCAGTTTCTGTAAGGGAGAAGTGAACACGAAAGCGAGTGGTTGGCGGGAACTCACGGCGAAAGGCTTTCCGCCCGTCTCCTCCGAATGGGCGGCAAGCGCCTCTTCGCTGATGGCCGCGAAGTCGACGAGATCCTCCAAGTGCGGCCGGGAGCGCACTTCGCGGTCGACGTTGAGGATCTGGACGGGAGTGGGTGGAGGAAAGAAGGGAAGAGAACTCACGAACACGTCGGAGAGGAGGAGCGTGAACGCAAACAGAAGGGCGGATTCCGCCCGACTCGTCTGCTCGCCGCCCGTCCCCTGCGAGTCCACGAAGAAGACGACGAGATCTCCTTGCTGCAAAGAAAAGTGGAAGAGTTGGTTGAAGGGCGGGTTCAAAGACGACGAACCTCAACGACGAACGGCCGATCGTAAACGGCGATCCCGCTCGTTGCCGCGTGGAGGTCGGGCGCCCCGTCGACCCGCTCGGCCATCCACTCGCGCGGGTCGCCCTCCTCGTGCGGGTGCCGCCGTTTCCACTGCAGAAAGCGGAGGGCCATGTGCAGAAAGAAGGACTTGCCGCGCCCCGACTCGCCCGCGATCCCCACCACGCACCCCTGAACGAACGAAAGTGGAGGGAAAAAAGGTGAACGAACCTTCTTGTTCGCGTACTTCTTCTTGCGGAGTTTCTTCAAGAAGGCGGCCAAATCGAAGCTGAGGTGCTCGCCGCCCGCGTCCTCCTGCACTTCGGCCACGCACCACGCGCCCATCGCTGCGACGAGTGGGCAAAGAGGAAGCTGAAGGTGGACTGGTTGAGAGCACGTTGAAAGGATTTGGAGAACGCGCGAAAAGCGGCTTCAAACGATCGTGATTCCCCGAGAATCGGAGATCTTTTCGAAATGCCCCGCTTTCGGCCGTTCACTCGACCCCTTTCGCGAGCGAGCGAGGCGGTCGATTCGGTCGCCGTTCCCAGACAAATCGATCGAGCGAGCGGGAGGGCGGCGGGCAGACGGGGGAGCAGAGAGGAAGGAAACGCACTCGACGGCTTGCCGCTCGGCCGACTGCAACCGAGAGAAATGATCGGTTGATTCCATCATTCGGAAAGCGTTTGGAATTGTGCCCAAGAGTACGAGTGTCACGGAGTCGTCTTCGTCTCTTGACTTCCTGTCGACTTCTATTTTCTTGATCCGTAATGCGAGCTTTCCGGTCAGTTCGTTCGCAGTTCAGGGAAAGAAGGAAATAAGCAAAACCTCGTTCAACACAAGCGAGCAAAGAAACAAGCTGTCGTACGATCAAGACCGTCGACTCAACAGGTGAAAGAGATGGCCCGTTGCGATTCGCAGAGACTAGTGGTCCACACGAAGCAGTGGGCACTCGCTTGCTCGCTGCATTCTCGGTTGTTCGTCGTCGATCTCCCGTTGATGTCCGTTGAATTCCGCGCAGTTCTCGTTCGCATCGACTAGCGCAGAAATTCACAAGGGATGCACCTCAGAGATTATTGGCGGATATGGACGAAATATAGCTCATTCGACGCGTCTCGTTGAGCTGATTCCGAATATGCGCGTCATTTCTGCGGAGATCGATGCTGGCCAAAGTTATAGGCCAAAATTCGTCGACCGAAATTTTTGAGATTTTTGGCCATTCTGGTCAAGTTTGACGCGAGGAACACGATGGTGATGTCAGTTTGTCGATATCTCGACCAGTTGCCGAGTTATGGCCACTTTTTGGCCAAGCTGGAATCGCCGAAGTCGCGTGTTCCGCTCGCCCACTGCCGGCAGCAGCGGAGTGGCGCAGAAGAAGAGTGGATAATTGGAGGAAGGGAGGCTGCGAGTTCGATGCCGGCCGCACTCGTTTTTTGGTCGAGTGTTCGATCGTTTATTCGGATTTCAAAAACCGGCACGGATTCGAGAAATTTGAATTCATTTTGTGCTTATTCGATCCGTAACCGTGCAGTGACGACCTCGATTAGTGAACGTTCAAGTCGCCCGAGCAGCCGTTGGCGAGATACTAGACACTTGCCGTCGTGATGGGCAAAGAAGCGGAAGAATAAAGGACTGTGGGGTTCGAACCTCCCATTTGCTTTTGTTGCTCGGCCGACCACTGCGAAGCCCCCGCTCTGCTCCGCTGCGCCTACTGCGAGCGATCCCTCTGCTTCATCCATTTCTTTGTGAATTACCACGTGCATTGGCCCGAAAATGAGTAAAAGAGTAGATATCTCGCCAACGGCTGCTCGGGCGACTTGAACGTTCACTAATCGAGGTCGTCACTGCACGGTTACGGATCGAATAAGCACAAAATGAATTCAAATTTCTCGAATCCGTGCCGGTTTTTGAAATCCGAATAAACGATCGAACACTCGACCAAAAAACGAGTGCGGCCGGCATCGAACTCGCAGCCTCCCTTCCTCCAATTATCCACTCTTCTTCTGCGCCACTCCGCTGCTGCCGGCAGTGGGCGAGCGGAACACGCGACTTCGGCGATTCCAGCTTGGCCAAAAAGTGGCCATAACTCGGCAACTGGTCGAGATATCGACAAACTGACATCACCATCGTGTTCCTCGCGTCAAACTTGACCAGAATGGCCAAAAATCTCAAAAATTTCGGTCGACGAATTTTGGCCTATAACTTTGGCCAGCATCGATCTCCGCAGAAATGACGCGCATATTCGGAATCAGCTCAACGAGACGCGTCGAATGAGCTATATTTCGTCCATATCCGCCAATAATCTCTGAGGTGCATCCCTTGTCAGGCCAAAGAACACGCGTTCTTTCTTTTATGTCACCTTCCGTTGAGTTTTGCGCGATACTTCCACTAATTTTATGTCTTGCTCGCTGATTTCTCCGTTGTTTCCAGACGCCGTCATGGCCGAGTCGAGCGGCCGGTCGACGGGTCGCAAGCGGAAGGCGACCGTCGCGGCGTCGTCGCCGATCGTCCAGCTCTCCTCCACGGGCCTATGCGGCTGTGCGGAGTGCTGGAAGACGGCCGTCCTCCGCCCGCTCGCCCGTCGTTGTTCTCGGCTGGCGGCGAAGAAACCGAAACTGCCCGCGCTGCCGTTGGACCATGAGCGGCAATGCTCGAAGGACTTGATCGTTTACGAAGACTGCGGCGTTTGTTCTATTCTTTGATTTACCTATTCATTGCCTCATTTTGCAGGACTTGGCGGGCTACAACTGGGGAACGGACGGGCGCTTCATGTACCACTTCTCGACAAAACTGGAGTTGTTGATCGTGGACACCTTGCAGAATACTTACAAGTACGTTCGCGTTTTCTCCCACTTCTTACTCGTTTGTTTGCAGACTGCTGAAACCGCGCACCAAGTGGTATCGCAAGGCCCGCGCCATGGACACGGCGCTTGTGGGCCCGTACGTGATGCTCGTCTCCATCTACAACGAGGACATCGATCGAGACGAGCTGCACATGCTGCGGTTCACGAAGGAAGGCGACGACTACGAGCGGAATCCTCCTGCATTGCGCTCACGACCCCGATATCTCCGTCTTTGCTTTGGTGGAGATCACCGGAGAGGGCGTTGAGGCGAAGCGGACGGTCGTTTACGGCACTGCGGGCGGCCCGATGGTCTTCCTTCGGCTAGACATCGACAAGACACAGGCGGTTGTGGTCGACAACGCCGTGCATCCTTTTCGCGAAGCTGCGGAGTGCGAGTTCCAAGCTCACATGAGCGCAGACGGGCGGGAGCTGTTCGCGATTCACGAGGAAGATCCGCACACTCTTCAGGTCTACTCGCTGGCCGGGCAGAAGTGGACGAAGCACGAGCTCGATGGTCTGGACGTGGGAGAGAACGTTCGTTGCTTCCTCCATTCTTCGATGCCCATTTCGATCGTTTCAGCCTTTCTTCTGGTACCGCTTCAGCCCCAACGGTCACATCTACGGGGAGAACTTCGGAGACGGCGACGGCGAGTTCCTTTTCGCCTGCAATCTGGAGCGAAAGAAGTGGGAGAAGCGGGCGATCCGGGCGCGTGACGTCGGCGACCTTGCGTTCATCGTGGACCCGGTGGACGGCCGCGAACACGGCCTCGTGATCTGCAGATTCAAAAAGCAACCCAAAAGCGTTCGCTCCAAACGGTTCAAGATCGAGCGCGTTATGTCCCGGTTTGTCCACGACTTCCTTCTCTCCTTACCTGCTTTTTCTGCTTTTAGGCAACCCGACTCTCTTCAACGGCAGGCCTTCGTCGCCGCCCGGAAGCTCCAGGAAGGCGTCGAGGTCGAAGAGACGCTGCGCCAAGTGCTGGAAGGCGCGCGCAAGAGCAAAGGCGAGGACGCGAACTGCACGGAGCCGATCGCCATCCCGCAGAAGAAGTTCTTCCCGAGCGCGTACGACGGAATGACGCCGATCCCCGTTCGCTTCCATCAATGAATCCTCGTTCTTTGCTGTTGTTGTGTGCCTTCGGTTGTGTTCACGCGATTTGTTGTTCGCCGAGTAAACGCGCTAATCGAGTCTGATTGCGAACCGAAAACTCTGCGGTCTTGCGTGTCGCCGGTCTTCGTTGATCCACCGACGCCTGTGGGCAGTGATGGGGCGCTACAAACTCAATCAGACGTCGATTACTACTCCTTCAAACGTTTCTTTGTGTTTGTTGCCATTGACAGGAAAGACGGCCGTCGTAGTGGACTTTTCAATAAACTACAAATCGCAATCGTTCGCTTCATTTATCCCCGACAAGCATCAATCCATCAGAGCACGTGAATCAAGCAACACAGCCGCATTGGCACCTCCCCGGATTGCAGTCGCAGCGACAGGCGGGATTGCCCATGCAGATCTTCCGCGAGTTGCATCCTTGAGCGCAGAAGGTGGACGGGTTGCACGAGGGGCCGGCCGAGAGCGGGACTGCAAGGAGGATTGATTGGAGAACTGCTCGGTTGAAACAAACCCGCAACCAGCGCGATCAGGAAGAGGACGAACAAGAAAGTGGTGGGCAAGTAGAGGACCTTCATTCTTTGGGACGTGGTCAAAAGAAGAAAGCTCCTCTTCTTTAAAACGGACTCTTAACTTCCTTGTTACATCTTTCGCTCTTACACTTCTTACTGCTCATGGATCGGCGGTTTACACTCCGCTCCGAAACGAACACCTGCGCGCCGCTCCGTTCCTCGAACCAGCGGCGAGTCCACGTGTTACTGCGAGCATTCTTTCGGTTGCGCTTTCACAAAGAGGAGAACAAAGTCCAAGTTGCCAGAAGAACCTCACCCCCACCAACGAAAGCGGCGTGGGCTCGGTTGGCGGTCGCTTGAGCTGGAGCGTTAAAGTCATTCATAAGCTACATACAAGCCTCATTCATTTTCAAGTGATGTTCTGGAACTGCAAGCGACACGAAAAGGAAGGACCAACTAGTCGCTGGAGTTGGACGTCGCTCTTCTCGCTGCCGTCGTGGAATCCACTCGCCCACTTCTTTTCCTCCGTTTTGGGCGACGAGGAGGAAGACCGCCCAGCCGCTACGACCACTCGCTCACGAACAGCTGCAGACGGTGGGTGATCGAATCTAGGCTTCGCTTCTTTCAAGCGCCAGCTCTTCAGCCTGAGTAAGGAACAGTCTCTTTTCTCTCTCGTCCTTCTTCCTCCCGTAAGCTCCGCCCTCCTCCGCCTCTCCCTTTTCCCTTCCTTTCGCCCTGCTCGGCGGTCGTGTGTTTGGTCTGGTTTGAGGTCGGTCGTCGTTTGGTCTAAATAAATGTACACTCGGTTTCTGGAGTCTGGACTCTAATGGTGAACGCTGCAAGGAGAAAGGAAATTCCACAAGTCAGAGGCCAGATTCTAATTCCTGCGACCCAGCTTTTGGTCGTTCGAAACGATCCTCCCGATACGCGCCCTACTCCGCGACCGACCGCCCACTCCGCTCACCTCGTTGCAATGAGGAGAAGACGTCTTCTGGTGCCCGCCGTCCTCTCCGCAACGACGAGCCGTTCCCGCAGCGACGGTCAGATCTTCGTGCAGGGGTGGCGCCGATCGAAAGCGAAAAGAGCCTACCGGTCAAGGACACGCGCAAACGGACTAGCCGGAAAGTCGACCGGAAGTCGAACCGTGGACCATCCACCCGTTCAGGGGAGAAAGTGGGTTTTCCTTTACCGCCCACTAGTCTCCCTCCAGAAAATTGAGATGATCACGTTGGAGGACGAAAAAGAAGCAGCGAGGAGGCCGGAGGAAACAAACGAGAACTCTGCGGACGTCCAGCTGCTCGGAGTGACCCGCTCGACGGATTTCGTGCCCCAATCGGAAGACGAGGACGTCAAAGTGGGTTCTTTTTCTTTATTCTCTACTCGCACCTCTCGTTGCAGCCCCGAATCGATCGCGGCTACTTTCGCGGCCCCTTCAACAAGCGGCTGGTCGTCGTGGACGGGGAAGAGGATTAGTGGCCTTTAACGAATAAACGAGTGAGCGAGCGATCAGTAGAGGACGACGGCGAAGACGGTGACGTGGCAGCAGAGGTCCTTCTTCTGCAAAAGACGGCCGATCGGGGGCGAGGGGCGGCACTCACGCTCATGTACTTTGCGGCGACCAGCACGTCGTTGTTCGCGTCCCAGTAGCCGCCCACTTGCACGCTGAAATTAACGGTGGGGAGCCGAAAGCGGAGATTTACGGGACATTAAAACGGACCTCACGCATCGCTTAACAAAAAAGTAACAATTAACCTTATTTTTCACCAGTAGATGCAAAAAACTTGTTTGTTGGTTGTAGACAGAAATCAGAAGGTTCAAATTCCCGCAATCAAATCCACAAAGCCTTGCGTTTCACTCGTTTTAATCGAAGAAAAGCGGACCGCACGTCCGTTGAGAGAAAGCTCGGCAGAACATCCCACATACTCGAAGCCCGCCCCGACTCCCCGAACTGACCGCAAGCCCTGGCCGCGTTCTTCGGTGAGGACCACGTGGAAGATGAACTTGTAGTGCACGTACTGGAGTTCTGCAACACGCACCAATCGATCAACCAAATGCTCTCAACTCGCACCTCTGAACTTGGCGGCCACGTACGCATGATCTTGTTGGTGAGGAACTCGACGGTCGCATCGGAGAAGTTCTGGTCGAGGATGAGGTCGGGGATCGTCTCGTCCAGCGCTTTTCTGCAAGCGGCTTTTGTGGGCTTTCGGTAGGCCAGTTGTTGCTCCATTCCGCGGTTGTCGAATGGAGGGCGAGAAAGCTTGTGGGTGAGTGGGGCGGATGTTCGCTTGAATGCGCTTGAGTTGGAGCGTTGCCTTGCCCACACCGAATCGTTGCCACTCGGACGTGAAGAAGTCGACCGCAATAGCAACGGAACGGTCGGGGAAAAGAGCGGCTGCCGATCAATATTTCCCGCTTGTTCCCTCCCTACTCACCACCAACAACCAAAAAAGAACGAAAGAAGTTTATGTACATGCTCGAGCAACAGACAAGACGCTCATTCAGCGCTCTTTCAAGTAGCGGCGGGCCAGAACGACCGTCCAGATGAAGTAGCTCTGCAGTGCAACTTGGGAGACCATCACGAGAATGTGGATGGAAGAGACGAGGATGGCTTGAGTGCGGCACGGAACGGGGATTTCCGGCCAGTGGTTGTCGGCGATCCGCTGCAGAGTGGAGCACTCGAACAGGATGTAGCCGAGACAAAGCACGCAGTCGATGGTCTAAACGGAGAGGAGAGTGAGTGAAGAGTAGTTAAGAACGAACGGAGAACACAATGGGCGGGAGCATCAAACGCGCATTCCGCGTAAAGACTGCGTACAGAAGGAGGCCAGCGAACGCGAGGCCCGTCAACATCCACACCAGCACGGGGATCAGCGATCGGCCTTTGAAGTCCCTCGTAAGCCAGTAGTCGAAAGAGAAGGAGCGCGGCTCCTTCGCGGACTGCAAACGGCGGGTGTGATCGAAAGAAACGAAAGGGAAGGACTTGCCGGAGCTCCGATCACGATGCTGAAGGTGCGGGCCATTTCCATCACGAGCCAGAAGACGACGACGTAGACGATCAGCTGAGTGCCCACCTGAACGAATGAGTGAGCAGATGAGAGAGAAGGAGCGCTCACCAGAATCGGAATGCAGCAGCAGCAAACCTCGTCGTCATACCGGCGATGCTTGTGGCGCGTCGTCCGGCGGCTGCCGCTCTTGGCCGTCGTCGACGTGCTTACGAAGTTGGAGGCCATTCGACGGAGCGGGTGGACCCAACGGATGGAAAAAATGAGAAATGAGCGAGCGGGAGCCGCTGCAGTCGCCCGTCAACTCGACGGAGCATTTGCCTGGACGATCCCTGGCGCTTCACGTCTTGCTTCCTTCATTCCAGTCCACTCCGATCGTCGCTTCGAGCAGTCGCCTCCCGGAATGCCGCCCGTCCTCCCGCACGAGTCCCGACAGGCGGAGAGCGAAGGGAGCGGCGAGCCGACGGAGCGCCTCTGCTTCAACGGGGCGCTCGTGGGCATGCGGCGCGGGCTGATCGTGGAGCCGCGCGTGCTGCGCGTGGACCCGCGGCTGGCCGACCGCGAGAGCGCCATCCTCTACATCTCGAACGTGAGTCACGTGCGGCAGTACCTCAAGGTTCGTCCCCTCCATCCTCCTGCCAGCAATCGACCCATCAACTCGGCAGATCTGCTCGTCGCACGCCCGCAACTTCCGCATCAACCCGCTGCCCGCACTGCGGCCCGGCCAGACGGTCGCCCAGGAGGTCGCCTTCCGCTCGCTGGACTTCGGCGGCCACGAGAACGCCGTCAGTTTGGTCGTCTACTGCGCGCGGCAGCCCGTGGAGAAAATGCAGAAGCAGCACGAAGGCGCCCTCCTTTCCGTCCTTCTTCCGCCCATTCACTCGCTCGTTGCAGGCCGCTATCCCGTCCGCGTCCTCCTCCAGGGCATCTCCGACGAGCCCACCCAACCGTCCGCCTACGCGCCGCCGCCCGCCCGCAAATCCAAACGCCCGATCGCCCGCCAGCCGAAGAACGCGGCCGAGACGGCAAAGAGCGCGCCCAAAAAGTCCAAACGCCGCACTCCCGCTCGTTGACTCCCACTTGTGGGCGGAGAATAAACGGAGCCGTCAGCCATGTACCTTTGGTCCACTGGCTGTGTGGTCGACGATCGCTGCATGGATGTTTATTGCGTGAGACAGCAGGCGAACTACTGGGCGGGCGGCGCCTCGTTCGGCTCGACGGCGAGATCCCGACGAGGAGAAGCGGCCGAAGAGGACGTGCTGACGGTGGCCTCTGCAAACCAGCGAGGATTGAACAAATACATTCCTGCACTCACCGTTCGACCGATCGGAAGCGGGCGGTTCGGATTGGGGGCCGCGCTCTACGACCTCCACGCGAACGCAGAAGACGAGCGAGTCGGTCGGGCGGCTGAGCGCGCGCACGTCCTCGTCGCTCAGGAGGCCCTCGAAGGAGTGAACGTCGACTGAGAGCTCGTGGAAGAAGTGGGCGAGGGATTCTGGAGCGCGGAAGATGAACGGAGAGATCAGGAGAAGGAGGAACTCACCGCGTCGCGCACTCCGCCGTCGACCATCGGCGCTCTCGGCCCACGCGGCCACGTGGAGGACGAGCGGCAGGCGGTAAAAGTGGACGCCGCCGGGCCCCGCGGTGACGCAGAGGCCGCGCAGCTGCAACGCCGCCCGTTCGCCCTCGCCGCCGCGTTCGATGGGCGCGCGGCTGAAGGCGAGCGAGAAGGCGGCGAGGCCGGCCGCCTGCACGGCGAACTGCGCGCTCTGCCACCGGCCGGACGAACGCAGTCGGGCGCCCACCTCGCGGAAGGCCCACCGGAAGACGGCAGGTGCGGGCGTGAGCGGCGGCGGCAGGACGCGCGGCTCCCACGCGGCCACGCGACAGCCGACCGACGAGCAGGCGGTCAGAGCGGCGAGCTGCGCGTTGGAGAGCGTCCACGGCCGGCCGTCCGCCTCCCCCGCGAAGTAGTCCACGATTTCTGCAAGTCGGGAGTGAACGCCCCCATCCGTTCGTCCACTTGCCGCCCAGTTCGATCCGCCGCCCGTCCGCCCGCTCGATCCACGCGCTCGCCACCAGTTGGAGCGGCCGCTCGATCTTCACGACGCGCAGCCGCCCGCACGCGCCCGCCGCCTCGCCGGTCGCCCCCTTCGGCCAGAGGCGCAGCTGGAGCAGGACGCGCGGCTCCTCCAGCGTGAACACGCCGCTCGCCCAGTTGTCGCCCGACTGCGCGGCGGCCAGACGGCGCCCGCAGTTGCCGAGCGGCCACGAGACGATCGTCGAGCCGTCTGCTTCGTGCGTGAACGTCGACATCCGCTCGCTTCAATCAGTCCTGTGGGAAGCAAGTGGATGAGGGGGGTGAGTGGAGGGAACCCACAAGTGAAAGGCGGCCGACCGCCACCAGCGATGTTGAATGGAATGGATGGAGATGATGCTTCCTCTCGAAACAGTCTTGTTACTTATTGCATCCGCTCTCTGTATGCCGCCGTCTTTGTTCCTTGAGGCTGTCCCTCCTATCCCAAGCGACATTCGTTCTTCGAGTTTACTGCGGGACACATTCCAACAACAGAACGAACAGATTAGCGAAGAAGAGCAATTGAGACGAGAGAGGATTCAGAACAATTGAAACGAATGAGATTCAGATCAGCAGTGGGCGGATTCAACCGCGGAGGACCTGGGCGGCGTCCACCTTCGGCAGCTGGAGGGCCTCGCAGAACTCGTTGCAGTGGTGGTACTCGAAGAACGCCTTCATCCCGAGCTTCGAGTGGTTGGTCGCCCCGAAACGGATGCGATCTTCCGAGTGGATCGCAGGGTCCGTGAGGAGGACGGTCGGCCGGCCGCCGGCGGTCGCATTCGGCGTGATCGTCCCCTGCAGGTCGACCACCATCAGCTTCCCGTTGGTCACCTGCAATTCGAAAGGATGATAAAAGTAGATGAAAGGAGAACTCGCCGTGTACGTGTAGTGGGAGAAGGCGACGACAAAGCGTAGCAACTCGACGGAGATCCCGTTGGGCACCGCACACGCTTCGGGCAGCACGAAGTCGTGGTTGTTCGTGAAGCGGAGGTAGCGGACGGCCGGATCGAGGCGCGGCTCGACGCACATGTAGCGGAGGTCGTCCATCGGGCCGAGGGCGAGCGTCTTCGTCATCAGGAAGTCGAGAGTGGCGGGGATCCGCTCGACGCCCAGCTTCTGCTCGCAGGCGGCCATGTAGTGGGCGGCGAAGAAGGTGGCGATCGTCTGCAGCTGGTTGGCGAACTCGTGGCGGAGGCCGGCCTCGATGCCGCCGGTCACGTGGCGGTACTCCTTGAGCACAATGTCCTCGTTGGTCCGCAGGTCCCGTCCGTAGTAGGCGATCCGCTCGGCTCCCCGACTGAACGGGTTGGCGGCGATTTGGACGGAGGCGATCTCCGGGCGGTGGCGCTCCAGCGGCATCCCGTTGGCGACGTCCTCGATGGAGTGCGGGAACTGGTAGGCGAGGAACTTGCCGCTCTGGACGGGATGCGCGTCCCAGCTGGCCGGAATCTGCGGGTCGAGGCGATAGGAGCGCTCCGGACGGCTGGAGGCGCCCGCCTTGCCCATCGCGCTGCCCACGGACTTGCTGACGGCCGACACGACCGAGTTGGAGATCTCGCCCACGTCTTTGATGTCGAACTGGTCGATGAGCGCTCCCAGGGCGTCGCTGAACACGCGGATCATCGTGTCCGTGTACTTGGTGATCTTCCCGAAGTGGTAGTCGATGCCCCGCTTCGCCATCTGCTGGAAGATCCCCACCGCAGTCAGGCCGCTGGGGTCGCCGTCCGGGTAGTGGTCAGAATACTTGTCCCCGGCGTTGCAGAATTCCTTCCCGTGCGCGGGCTGAAACGAAGACGAATGAAGGCGATGTAAAAAGGAGAGACTGACCTCATCGCAAACGTGGAAGATGACCTTCGTGTTGTCCGTTTGGCTCCAGTTCATCTCGAGCGATTTGTTGAGACCGCCAAGCACGTCCTCAGCGGCGTCGTTGCCAAGAAGCGCCAGAGCTTTGGTATTTGCGCAGAACGCGTGGAACTTGTCGACCGACTCGGTGAACGGGAGCACTTCGAAGCGGGTCGCGTAGTCGTAGTCCCGGTAGGCGACGAAGCCGAGCCGCAAGGAGCTGACCATCGCCTTGCTGCTGCCCTGCCCGTTCGCCTTTTTTGCGACCAGATTGTCGACGATCCCACGAATGTCGTTCTTCACTCCTTCGATGTACTCCTTCATACTGGCCGTAGCGTCGACCACGAAACAGAGGTCGACGTGACGCGACAATTGGAGCTTCTTCAGCGCCTGAAGTGAATGATGAATGAGAGGATGTGGGATGAGTGAACGGACCTCGAGAAGCTGCTCGTTGCGGATCTTGACGGCCGCCTGACGCCGTTGCTGCAGCTCGTCCACCGTCTGGGCATCTCGGCCGTGGCCCTCCGGCAGGATCAAACGGACCTGCTTGTTCTGCTCGCGGATGAGTTGGGGCGTGGGCGCCGGCCGCTGCCAGCCGGTCGTCTCGAAGTTCACGGTGTCGTTCATCCACGACAGCACGTCCAGGCCGACCATCTGCAAAGCGGGGATTGGAAGGGAGTGAGGAGAAGAAGCAAACCTCGAACTCGGCGGCCAGCGACTCGTTCGGGTCCCCGCTGCTCTCGGCCGGCTGTTGTTGCTTCTGCAAACAAGTGGGACGTTGGAGGAAGAAGCAAACAAAACGAACCACTTTGGCCTTCCGACCGCCGCGTTTGCCCTTCGAAGACATGAGGACGGCGGCCTGAAAGCGGGATGGGTCGATTGGAATCAAGAGGTGATGAAATTCTCGCAATTTCGTCATCAAAAGTCGCGCGCACAGGCAAATACTCGCCACTTTTCCAGCCATTGGAACTCGATTGGGCAACAGGAAAGAGGACGGGCAGCTTTCTTTCATCTCGCGCAAACGAACACGACAACGGTTTGCTTCCAAAATGCGGAAAGCAGGCGCAAAACGGGAGAAGACGGCGGCCGCTCGAAAAGTCCGAACGCGATCGGCGTTGCAGGGACGCGCCCGACCATTCGCCGCCTTCCTCCTCTCCGCTCTCCCCTTTCTCTCCTTTCCGATCGCCCGTTCGGGCCGCTTGCCGGCCGCCTACCAAGCGAGCGGGACGGCGTCCGTCTTGCTGTTCGAACGAAAATTGGCGCGCAGACGGGGGCATCGAATGTGACTCATCGGTTACGCCCGCTCGAGAACGCAAAGCGAGCGACGGGAGTCAAGGAAGCCTGGGAGAATTGGCAGCCGCTTCTGCCTCTTGTTTTTCCCAGCCCAAAGCCAAGCGAGCACACGTTCCCGATCGAATTTATTCAGAGAGTGGGACGGAACAGGGGACGTGACGAAGCGACCACTTTCGAGCGAGTCACGGCCTTCAGCGGCAGGATGACTTCGCCGGCCTGGGCGCCGCCTTGAAGGGCGCCTGCGGATCCTCCTCCTCGGCGGGCACCTCCGCCCACTGCACGACCAGCTTGTCCTCCTTGGGCGGGCCGGGCAGGCGGATGAGCTCAACAGTCGTAGTTCCTCTTGGGAGGCGCAAAGCGTGAGCCGGTTTCACGCGGTAGTGCTCATTGTTCGAGGACTTCGGCCTGCAACGGGAGAGTGAGTAGAGGAGGGGACGGGCGGGCACTCGCCTTGAATCCGAGCCGATTGTCCGTCGTGTTCACCACTTCGTGCTTGGCGGTGCCGCCGGCCACCGGGAAGCTCGCGCTCGTGGGCTAAATATTCAGCGCCATCGCTCGTTCGGGAGGGGAGTGGACGGGGAAATCGACGAATCGAACTGGGCGGCCCGCTTACGGCTCGGCCGGCTTTTGTACGCGCGAATTTGCATTGAAAGAAGGAATGACGGCGGAATGAGCAGGGCGGTCTTTCGGGTCGATTGCGCGAGCATGGATTGGCATTTGGCAAGGCGGTTGACGTGATCATTGGCTTGGCGCCCGGCTACCACGGCTTTCGTACCGCAGTTGTTCGTGAAGCGGAGGATCGCCGAGGCGACGCTCACGATCGCCCCGACCGCTCACTCGAAGGCGTCGGAGCAGGTCGGGCGGAAGGCAGGCGGTTGCGTCGCGACAACACGGCCTGAAAGCCCATTCGAGCGCCGAAAAAGAACGATTGGTTTCTGGAGGCGACGTCGATTCGGATCGGAGACATTTCTGGACGACCTCGACACGAACAACAACGCAGTTTATTCACGTCTGGCCACGAAGGAGAACGAAATCGATGAGGACACCGTCGACGTGCGCCGTCCACATGCGGACGACCTTCCGGCCGCTGGCGGGCGGCTTGAACGCGGACGACCGAACGGCTTTCTTTTTTCTTCGGAACTGTTGCTCGGCGAAGAACGCGGTTGCGGCCGACCGCAATCGCCGGTACGCGTCCTAAACGAGCGTAAGCGGCCATTAGGAGGATGGAACGAACGATTTGTGTCGTGCGATTCGGCAGCACGAGTTCTGTGCGGAAGAGCACGCTCGAAAAGCCCGCGTCTTTCGCGAAGCCAGGGAGCCGAAGGCAGCGATTCAGCAGACACAACAACGTCCGTTTGACTTGCGGGGTTGTCGTCCTAAACATCTCTTGAACGAATGACTGCTGGGATGCGCTCACCCCGAATATTCAGTTGGAAGCACGGAAGAACGAGAAGAAGCACGAACTTGTCGTTCAATGAGCGGAGATTCTCGAAGATCGACCGCAACTCGCGAGTTTCTTGTTCGGTCCACACGAAAGCGTTCTGATCGAGGCAAAGAAGTCGCGCCCAGTGGTGAGTAGTCGCTGAGGTCCACACTCACGGACTCCACTGCTTCGTTCCGTTCGCAACTGAAATGCATTGCTCGTTTCTCGTTCAGTCGTGCTTACGGTCCGTGCAAAGCAATCGCCGAAACGCCGTTCTTGATTTGCATCCTGCGAGCCGGTGCGCGGAAGAAAAGGGCGAGGCCTGGAAAAGATGAGGGCTCGTCACAGTCACGTCAACGTACAAAGCTGCTCATTCGGGTTGTGCTCGATGATCACGCTTTTTTTTTGTGAGAATGGACGAGGCGGATGAAGGAGGAAGTCGTGATGGCAAGTCGAAGTGAACAAGGTGAGCTTGGGCGGTAAGAAGCTTCGAAGCAAGTGGAGGATCCACGACGACTTGTGAGTTCGCTGAATCACTACCATCATGTCACTTAAGTGCTTGAAGTCTTGAAGAACCAAACATAAGAAAAACAACGGAAAGTACTCACTTCTGAACGTCGACAGGACTGTGGCCCACTCTCGAAGCGTGTCGAAGATCATTGGTCGTGTGGAGTCGAGCACGAGATACAACTGCCGGATTTCCGTGTGACCGAGCAGCAAAGTCGTGCCAACGAGCCGACGCCTTCGGTTATGCAGTTCAGGAACAAGCGGAGAGGCCCCTTTGAAGCAGCGCCGGCTCGCCTGCTCTGTCGATGAGGAGCAAAAGGACAGGCGCCTTTTGATTTACCTGTTTCTCGCTCGGTGTGAAGAAAACGGCCGGGAACGAGCGGCAGCAGAAGACATTCGGGGAGTACGCAGTCGCGAAGGCTCTTCCCGGCAAGGTAATTCGGGCCCATCGACGGCTTGTTGTGGGCCAGTTTCGTGCTCAACGCCTGGAGCATCAAAGCGCGGCGAACGTCCGCCTTGAGCTTCGGCTTCTTCTGGTCCATCAAAAGTCGGAAACGGGGGTGGAAAACGAAGCGAAAGCGTGCGGGTCGTGCTCTAACGCACTGACCGACGGTCGAGGTGACGCCGCTGATTGCGTTCAATCCACGCGATGCTCAGCTTTGAACCTCCCACGCGCGGGGCTTTCCAGTTGCTTGGTGGTGCACGCAAGCAGACGAGAAGTGCAGACGTTTGGTAACACCGGACGAGTCTCTTTTTTGCAACTCCGTTGACGATAATCGGGTGCTGGCTTGTTTGGAACGGTCGATAAGAACCGATTGCTTCGCTCTGCTGGGCATGAGGACGGATTCCAAACAAAACACAAATGACCTTGTCGAGAAATAAACGCTTCGATCCACTTTCGCTTTCGGCTTCTTTGTCCACGGCAAGCGAATCGTGCTCGCCAGTCTGCCCACGCGTTCTGGTCGGTAAAATAATCCCTCTAATTGTGGCGAATCTCTGGTTTATTTTCATCAAAGCGAACTGTTCTAATGCGTGCTTCTCTTGAAATTTAACAGCCTCTACCAACAATTCCTTTAAACTTTCTTCAGCGGTCGATGACCGCCGCCTTTCGTCGATTTTTCGCCGCCTTCCATTCGCAAGATGTCAACGCTGCTGCTGGGGAACTACGAGCACGTGTTGCACGCGGACTACGCGCACAAGATCCCTGTGACGTGTACCGCTCGCGGCGGACCCGGCCTGCACGTGGCCGTCGCGAAGGCGCCCGGCCCGGTGGTCGCGTGCAACATCGTGGTGCCGACCGAACGTGGAGACCAACGACGGCCTGCCGCACACGCTGGAGCACCTCGTCTTCATGGGCAGCCGCTCGATTCCCTTCAAGGGAGCTCTCGACTTGATGGCCCTGAAAGCGATGGCCTTGAGTGGCGGGACGAACGCCTACACCGCTCTGGTTCGTTTCCCTTCCGCTCCTCTCCTTCATCCTCTTCAGGACCACACCACATACTACGTGAAGACGTCGGGGCAGGCGGGATGCGGAAGTTCGTGCGCGTGTACGCCGACCACCTGATCAACCCGCTGCTCACGCCGAAGAATTACGCCAGCGAAGTGTACCACGTGAACGGGGACGGCGAGGAGGCGGGCGTCGTCTACAGCGAGATCCAAGGCTACGAGAATGAGCTGGACGTGATCGTCGATCGGAAGCTCTCGAACTGGTAAGTTCCCTCTCTTTGATTGATCCTATTCCTCCGTTAGGTGTTCCCCAACAATCCCTCCTTTTCGTGCAGTTCGGAGGGCGCACGCGAGAGGTGCGGGAGATGTGCTCGCTGAAGCGGGTGCAGGACTACCACCGGCACTTCTACAACCTTCGCAACATGTGGATCGCCCTCTGCGGCACCTTCGAACTCGAGCCGATGCTGCGGGAGATCGACCTCCTCGATTCGCTGCCCGAGAACCGCCCGCCCGCCTCCTTCGAGCGGCCGTTCCTCAACGCTCAAGTGCCCGAGTTGACGCGCAGTCGGAAGGAGGTCGAGGTCGTCCGGGCGCCTTCGGGGAAGCGCGGACGAAGCGGTCGTTCACTTCGGATTCATGGGTCGGTCGGCAAAGGTCAGCGGCAGATTGCGATTATTATCTCACTTGTTCGTTCGTTTAGGAGCTGGAGTACTTGTACGCCGTTGAGGTCCTCGGTCGTACCTGACCACGACGACTTCCGCCCCTCTGCAGCGCGAAATGATCCTGATCGACAAGCCGTTCGCCGATTCGGTCAGCATGGTTCTGAACGTGTTGCCCCGCTCGTTGATCTCCCTTGGCTTCTCGGGTGTGCCGCTGGACCAAGTGGACGCGTTGCCTGACAAGTGAGTCGACTACTTCCGCTCTGTTCATTGCTCTTCGTTGCTTTAGGTTCTTCGACGTTCTCCGGGCGACAACAAAGAAAGAGGCGCTGGATCTGGAGCGAATCCGCAGCATCCTTCAACAGAGCGTGAAGAAGATCTACGCTTCGGTTCGTCCCCTTCTTCCTGCTCGATCACTCGTGCGTTCAGCTGGACTCGGACATCTCGTCGGTCATCTTCTACGGACTGATCGGCCACCAGCTGTACGCCGACCGTCTGGACGATCAGGAGCAGTTCCAGCGAGCCCTGAACCCGCTGCCCATCTACGAGGAGCTGCTGCAGAAGCCGGTCGACTACTGGGCCGACCTGATGGCTGAGCTGTTCACCGACCGGTGCGCGGTGGTGGTCGGCCGGCCGGACCCCGAGCTCGCCCAGCAGAAGGCGACCGAGGAGGCGGAGCGCTTGAAGCAGCTGAAGGCGAAGATCGAAGCGGGCGAGGTCGAACGAACGAAGCTGGACGAAAAGGACGTTTCAGTCAGTCCCCTCACTTCCGTCCTTTTCCATTCGCTTGCAGAAGCTCCCTTCGATGGAGATGTTCGACGATGTGGGGCCCGAGCAGGCGGTCGAGAAGTTCCGCATTTCGTCCGCCTTCCTCACGAACGAGGCGCCCTCGCCGCTGCTCTCCGCCCTCCCGTTCGGCGCCGTCCTGCACGACGTCGATTCGCACTTCATCCGCGCGTACTTCCTCTTCGACCTGAAGTGCCTGCCGCCCGCCCTGCGCAAGTGGTCGATGATCCTCACGGAGCTCCTCTTCAAGTCGCCCACCACCGTCGACGGGCGGCCGCTCAGCGACGAGCAGACTGCCGACCTGATGACCAAGGAGCTCATGTCCCAGCACGCGGGCCAAGGCTTCTCTTCCACCTACCAGCATCTGCTGACCTTCTCACTGGAGGTGAGCGCAAAAGAAGCATCGAATGGTCTCAATCCTCACCAACTTCAGGTGACGGCAAAAGACTTCGATTTGGTGCCAAAATGGTCGCGCGCCCTGCTCGGAGACACGAAGTTCGAGGCGCCGAAGATCCTTGCGATCGCCAAGAACCTCGCGAGCGGGGCGTCGGCCAAGAAACGGGACGTCGATTCGATGATCTCCCTGCTGATTGGCAACGTGAACTACGAGACGAGTGCGTTCAATTCACTACTGTTCACTTCCATTTTCATTCTTCTCGTTTAGACCACGAATCGCGCTTCTGCAACGACTTCGTTCTCCAGGAGTTCCACCGCGAGGTGGCCAAGCGGATCGAATCGGGCGAGCACGAGGCGGCGAAGGTGGTGGCCGAGCTGGAGGCCTTCCGGGCGGCCATCCTGGAGGCGCCGTTGAACGTCCACTTCATCTGCAACCCCAAGCTGATCGAGGGCAAGTCGACCGCCGAGAACTGGAGCTTCCTGGACCGAAATCGGGCGGTCGAGAAACTGACGGTTCGTTCACTTTTCGAGCTCTCCGTCCATTCTTCTGCAGATGACTCGAGAGGCGGACGTGGCGCCCTTCCTGAAGTGGACACCCGCATCTCGCCTGCTGCAGGTGGACGGCGGCGACGCGACGCACGTCCTCTGCCGCTCGCAGACGACCGTCGCGTTCGGCAGCGAGGATCACGTGGCGATCCTCACGATGGGCTCCTACTTCTCGATGATCGAAGGGGAGCTTTGGATCGGAATTCGCGGAAAGGGACTCGCCTACTGCAAGTTCACTGCTTCTTTCTTCTGATTGCCTTCGACTTTAGCTCCCAGCCTTCGGTACTCGCCGGCTCACGAGTGCCTCACCCTCCTCCTCTACCGCTGCTCTCGACCGGTGCTGGCGTACGATGCGAGCAAGGATCTCGTCGTATGCCGACTCTCATTTGCTTTTTCTTTGATTCGAACGTTCAGACCGCGTTGTTCAACCGCACCGAGCCGCTCGATCCGCTGAAATTCGACTTGGCGAAGCGGAGCGCCGTCTGCAACCTCCTCTCGCGCTACAAGACGCTGAAGTCCACCGCCAATCACGCCGCTTTCGACGTTCTTCGAGGACGGACGTCTGAACAGATCGAGTGAGTTCTTCCCTCTAATCGAGTAATCCTTTGTGCGTTCAGCCGACTGGCCGAGCAGATTTGGAAGGCGGACGCCGAGCGGGTGGTCCGCCTCGCCCGGCCGCACTTCCTCCGTCTCTTCGACGAGCGGCAGCACCTGCTGGCGGTCGCCGGCCCTCGCAGCAAGCTGGACGAAATCAAGGGTCGATTTCCGACGATCAAGACCGTCGAAATGGCCGACCTCCAGTACACGCCCGAGTGATTCCTCTTCGATTGTTGCTTATTTGATTGCTTTAGGCTCTTGTTAGGATTAGGAATAAACTGCTCGTTGAACCTAACCGTTTAATGCCCGTTCTTCTTCTTGTGCGACCTCCGTTGCCGCTTCTCTTCGACCATTTCGGCCAGCGAAGCAGCACTCAACTCCTGCTGGACGGGATCGAGGGACCACGCGACTCGTGACGCCCGCTCCTCCTCCTCTTCGACTTCGAACATCTTCGGGTCCACGTACTCGTAACGAATGGCCGTGCGGATGAAGAACGCCATCACAACGAACATCAGGGCTGAAAGCAGGAGAAGGGTAGCCTTAAGATCTTGCAGTCCGCTCACCAGCATAGAAGAACATTTCGAGCACCCGATCGGAGATGAAGTGCAGTCCGAGGATGAACATGCTGAAGGAGGAATAGGAAGATTAAGGGAAGGAAGACGCGTACTTGATCAGATTGCCCGCAAAGATCGTGAGCAGCCACAACGCTTGCAGAAGGCTCTTCATCGACGGGGCGGCTTGGGAGTAGGCGAAGTCGAGGGCAGTGCAGGCGATCAACACTTCGCCCACGCTCACAGCAATCAGCTGTGGGAGCTGCCAGAGGATGTTGATGCGATTGGCGGGAATGAGGTCGATCAGCTGCTCGCTCGCTTTGAAGTGCCGGACGAGGTCGTCTTCGATTCGAACCACGTGGACGGCGCCCATTCGTGCGGTCAGTGGACTGGAAAGAGAAAGGATGTTCGAGGGTTGTGTTGAACGAACACTTCGAATCCTTCGCCGTAGAGCAGTCGGTAGTGCGGGCTGCCGAACGTGGAGGGCAGAATGTCGAAGTGGGCGCCGTTCTCGAGCGTCCCCTTTTCGACCACCTCCTCCCGCTCGTTCAGCAGACGAAACGGGCGACCGGCCAGCGAGGAGTGCGAAGGGACGGCCAAGTAGACGCGCGTCTTCCCGTTCGGCGGCTTCTTGTTGGCGTACGGGAACCAACTGATCTCCGTCCTAAACAAGAGCAGTACTCGAGCAGAAAGATCGAGCTTGCCGGTTCTTCTCGCCGTGGACGCTCACGACGAACGAGAGGCCGCTCTGCAGACTCAAGTTGAAGCGCTCGCCGTCATCGGTGATCAAATCCGAGCATTCGACCGGCAAACGTTCACTCCGTCTTCGAGGATGAACGGCCCGTGTTCACTCCACACGCGATTCGAAGCTCCGATGCGGAAAAGAAGCGAGTGGTTGGTGGGCGGCTGCTGGTGCGGAGTCTTCTGAATCTCCATCTCAACGAATCAAGACGGTAGCGGAGAAGTGGAATGAAGGGAGCACCTGCAGCACTCCACACATGACGAACGAGAGGCCGACGATCAGCCCGCCGGTTGCCATCTTCCGGAGCGGCGTGATCACGACGAAGCGGCGGACGAACGGAAAGAAGAGCCACTCGAAGAGAAGGATCGTGATCAAAATGGTAACGCAATTGAAGATGTTCATCTAAAGTAGAGATAGAAGTAAAAAAGAAAGGAGAACGCACTTGATCGGGCAAGAGGACGAAGGCGCCGAACACGCGCCCGTCCAGCTCGCGCGCCTGCACCACCCACGTGGAGCCCTGCTGCTCGGCGAGGGCGGAGAAGAAGGGCAGCGGGAGCATGATCAAGAGGACGCCCATGAACGAGCGGACGCCGTTCACGAGCCGCCGGTCGAACTTGGCGGGCGCGTAGTCCAGCCAGTCGAGGCTCTCCGCCTTGTTTGCGTCGCCCTCCGCGACGGCGCGCAGTTTCGCCCACGCGGCCCGCCCGATGCACTCCGCCGCGCGGCCGATCACGTTCGCGCCGTCCGGCCGGCGGATTCGGTAGAAACGGAGGCCGCCGAGGAAGATTCCGACGGCCACGACGAGCAGAACGGCCTGCACTCCAAAGGCCAACGGAAAGCAGTACTCGGAGCCGAAGCACTGGACGCGTCCGCGCAGCATCGGCGTCAGGAACATTGACGCAAGAGCCCCGAGGTTGATCGCAAAGTAGAAAGCCGAGAAGAAGCGAGAGCGGTCGTCCCCTCGATCGTCCTCGAACTAAACACACAGCTTGAAGAAGCAAGAATAGAAAGAGGGTACCTGATCAGCAGCAAAGGCAGAAACACACGGCTTGATGCCGCCAGTCGACAGGGCGATCACGAGCAGCCCAAAGTAGTCGAGAAATGAGCGGAGAGTGAAGTCGAGTGTATGAATCGCTCCAGTGGCCAAGCAGATCGTTCCAGCGATGTAAACCATCGCTCCCTGGACACAAGAGAATGGTCGCAATCAATTGAAGAGAGCGAACCATGATGATCACTCGGAACCGTCCGAAGAAATTGTCGGCGAGTATGGAGCCGAAGACGGGCGAGAAGAAGGCCAAACAAATGAAGCCGTGGTAGAGCGTGTAGGCCGCCCGTTCGCTCATTCCCTTCTCGTTGATGAAGTAGAGCGTAAGGACTGCTCGAAGGCCATGGTACGTGAATCTGCAAGCGAGCGACGCGTGCTCAAAGATCTTTCAACCGATCGTCCAACACGAACCTTTCGCAGAACTCGGTGCCCAGAATGAAGAAGACGGCGGGCGGATAGCCGCGCAAAGAAGCGAGCAGTCCAGCCGGCGGTTCGGGCGCCATTTCGAGCAAAACGGACAGAAGTGCGAGCCGCCAAGCGTTTGTTCTCGCTCGTGGCGGCGGGTAGCGAGCGGATTTGCATGTTTGAGGCGCTTGTCTGCGGATCCTTGTGGTTGTAGGAATATTCAGCAGTAATCGATCTCTGGCAGTTGTCTTGTTCATGCAACAGCGCAGTAGTCGACGACATTTGGTTCTACCGAGCGTTTTTCATTTGAAGCTAACAACAGTTTCCGTTTTTTCGCTGAATGGCAACAACAGGTTGGGAACGGGAGGGACTGTTCTTGATCGGCAGAAATGATCGGCTCGACGGAATTGCTTTGCTTTGCGTTGCCGGAGGTCACGAGTGGGCGGCCCTCGGCGCTGAACGAGTTCCGTAGCTCAGCAGTGATGACAAAAGCGGAGCAATCGAGGCGATCTGCTTATCTCTCGGTTCTCCGTTCCGCCGAAATGCCAGCCGAACCGAACAGTCCGGCCGGCTATCAACCGACGAAGCAAACAGGAAACGAACAAATGCTTCTCCTTCGATCAAACGCTTGACGTCATGCGATTGGGCCGTTTAATTAACTCCCGATTGCAATCCGTCCGGTCCGCTCGCCCACAAACCTTCCCGGAAACGTTGGCCCGAGCAGAAATCGACTGACGTCAGCGTTCTTCTCGGCGATCACGAGTGCAGCATGTGGACGCAAAGAAGCAGGAACAGACGATGCAACAGACAGTGAGCGATAACAACAAGCAGTTGCATCATCCCTTGCTCAATCGTTCGAGGACCGCAAGACGACAACGCAAGGGCATTCCTTTTGAGTGCGGGGTTATTTTTGGTAGACTCCTTCCACTTCATTCCAATTACAAAGCCTGCTTCCGCTTCGGGAGTCGCGAGTTGTTTGCGTGCGAGTCGGATGTCGGCCGCCGTCCTCCGTTGTTCGTCGCTTATCACTGCTTTTTGCTTCGATTCCGCCTTCTCGCCGGCCTACGCACTCGGCCGGCACTCCCTTCCGACGGGCGATTTCAATTAAGACGTCAAACGAAAGGTCGCAATCGGGCGTATAAAAGAACGAACAAAGAAGACAGTCGGCATTCGAATCGGGAACCCAACAATGCGCTCCCTCGTCGGACTGGTCGCCCTCTTGGGCCTCGTCGCTTGCGGGACAGCAACGGGTGATATCTACGCCGTCCTTGTGGCCGGGTCGAACGGCTGGTGGAACTACCGCCACCAGGCTGACGTTTTCCACGCCTACCAGGTCCTCACCCAGCACGGAGTCAAGCCCTCGAACATCATCACGCTGGCCTACGACGACATCGCCCAGAACGAGGAGAATCCCTTCCCAGGCAAGGTCTACAATCAGCCGGGAGGCCGCGACGTGTACCCAGGTGTAAAGGTTTGTTTAAGACGTGTAATGGAGACCTTAGCGTGTAGTTTAGATCGATTACAGCGGCGACGATGTGAATCCTGAGAATTTCATCGTAGGCGCCCCCTTTTGACCCCAAATATCGTCTTTTTTCAGGCCATCCTCAAGGGCGACAAAAACGGAGTGAGCGGCGGCAACGGCCGTGTGCTGGAGTCCACTAGCGCCGACAAGGTCTTCATCTACTTCGCTGGTACTCGAGTGAACAAGAGAGGAGTGAATGACTTCTTTGTTTAGATCACGGAGCCACCGGCCTCATCGCTTTCCCGTGGGACGAGCTGGTCGCCGAGGACCTTAACGACACGCTCGCGTACATGTACCAGAACAAGAAGTACGACCAGCTGGTCTTCTACCTCGAGGCCTGCGAGAGCGGCAGCATGTTCTCGGACATCCTTCCGGACTCGATCAACATTCTCGCTGTTACTGCTGCCAACGAGACGGAGAGCTCGTGGGGCTGCTACTGCGACGACCCGGTGCTCACGACCTGCCTGGGCGATACCTTCAGGCATGGTCAAGCGGTTTCCGGTGTTATGTAACGATCGTTTTAGCGTGCAATGGCTCCAGGACTCTGACGTCGAGGACTTGTCCACCGAGACGCTCGAGCAGCAATTCGAGATCGTCAAGCAGCGCACCGACCAGTCGGAGGTCAAGCACTACGGCAACCTGAGCATCCTGCCCGAGGTCGTCGGTGAGAACGATAAGTTGTCGTTCAATACTAACCGCTTGGATTGCAGGAACATTCCAAGGCCTCTCGAAGGCGAAGTCCCGCGCCCTGCCGGCCGGTCTCCACGGCCGTCCTCTGCACCGATCGGTGAGTGAAGCAAGAGCAGAGCAGGGAATGACCGGCTGTTTGCAGGCTAAGCGCCCGATGAAGCAGTGGGAGTCGCGCGACATCCCCTTGAAGTCGATGGAGGCGAAGCTCCGCCGCGAGAAGAACCCCGCCAAGCGCGCCGAGTTGGCCCGCGAGGTGAACGCGATGAAGATGAAGCAGCGCTACCACGACAACCACACGCGCGCCCTCGTCAGCCGCCTCGTCAAGGACGCCGAGACGCACGCCCATGTGATGAGCCACAAGCCGGAGAGCGTCAAGGACCTCAAGTGCCACTCGCAGGTCGTTAAGGCCTACTCCAAGGCCTGCTTCAACCTCGGCCAGAACTCCTACGCGCTGAACGCCGTCGCCCCGCTCACCAACCTCTGCGACCAGGGCTTGAAGGCCGACCAGATCGTGAAGACGATCGAGACCCACTGCGCTCGCAAGAACGTCCACATGACCAACATCAACTAAGCGACGTCGTAGTCCGATTGATTCAAAGGCAGCAAATAAATTCATGTACACTCATGAGCTCTTCGCCGCTTGCTGGTGGACATTTGGTAAAGCGACAGAGCAAGCAGCTTGCAAAAAGGTCCAAAGAACGGAGGGAAAATTCCAGTTGTCTGTCGGAGCAACCCCCGCCGACTGCTGATTCACGGCCGATCGAAGCGGCCGGTCGGACTGATCGTGACTTAAAAAATCGTCCCGCGGTCGGAGATCAACGCTTTGCTATTTGGAGCTGCGAGTCTGCTCTTTTCAGCAATTGTGACCAAGATCCAGGAGATTAGTGGGTGTTTGAGCATTCCGGAGGGCTCAGAGCGACAAGTGGTCACTCATGCCGTCGATTGCTTGTGAGGGTGGACTTTACGTTTACGCTCTTTTGTACTCTCGCTGTACATTGGAAATTCTACAATGTGAAATGCTGCACTCGTCGTCGCACTTCGGTTCACTTCCGTCCGTCCGCCCGCACTTCACACTCGGGAGCGAGAAGATTGATGAGCGGGCGCCGATCGCCACCCGCACCGCTCGTCATCGATCGAATTCATTCCACAAGCACGCGGTTGGGAGCCAACGTTTCTGTTAAGGTGCCTTGCTGCACTCTTTTTACTCCTCGCATTGGCCGTGTGATTCTCGTATCGTTTCGTTTTTGCACACGTTCCGCGGATTCCGTCAAGTGATTCGACGAATCGCGAGTTCGCCCCAAGGCCGTCCGCGTTCTTCCGCAGTGCAGGCCGACGTTCCGCGTAATCCGCCGATCGTCCGAAGTCCCTCGCGTTTTGTTCCGCGTTCGCCGTTGACTTTTGATCACGCGGCCGGCCGTTCGGTCGAGCGGACGGCCGCCGATTTCTCGCAAGCCGGCCGGCGGGGATTTGCATCGCTTTCAGCAGGCCGCCCGCTCGCTTGCCGCGATGTCCACCGAGAGGCCGAAGCGGGAGGAAAACCCGAGTGGAAATTCCCCAAACGACTCGCAGCGGCAGCAGTCGGCAGTCGCAGTCATGAATCCGAACACTTGGAACGTGGTGCAGGTGAGCTGCGAGTAATTTGCCGCTTTCTATTTATTCAACTTTTTTAGCTGGGCTTTGGCTTTTTTCTACTCTTCTTCGCGTTCAATGCAGCCGCCTCCATCCAAGAGATCGTCCTCGACTCGTTCGCGGAGCGGGGGATCGTCCGGAAACACGCGGGCTACAATTCGCTCGCGATCATCTACGCCGTCTTCGCCGTGGCCAACCTCTTCTCCGCTCCGATCGTCCACCAGCTCGGTTCGAGATACGCGATCACACTTGGAGCGACGGCCTACGCAACGTTCCACGCGGGCTTCTTCTTCCTGAATGAACCCTACCTCTACATTGCGAGTGGCCTCGTTGGACTCGGGGCTGCGGGTAGGCGAAAGAAAAAGCGAGTTAGTGACCGCCTCTTCTTTCAGCTCTCTGGACGGGCGAAGGGACGTACTTGGCTCGAAATTCGGACGAGTACACGGCCTCCAGGCATTCGGGCATCTTCTGGGCAATCCTTCAGTCGTGGTTTGTCTGCCCACTCCTCTTCGTTGTGTCCACTCGCTCGCGTTCAGTCAGATTTGCGGAGGAATCTTCTTGTTCTTTGTCTTTCGCTCGAAGACGACAACATTCGACGACCAAACAATGCACATCTTGTACGGCTCGTTCACGGCAGTCTCCGTCGTAGGGATCGTTCTGCTGATCAACCTGCGATCGGCGACCACCGGCACTCTCCAGTACACGCCCAAGATGGCCACCCACTCCACGGCGAATGTGCCCCGACTGAGCCACGTGCAGGCGTTGAGTGGGTTCTATTGGACTATTGTTAGACCTTCTTTTCGCCGCTTCCAGAATCGACGTTCCGGTTGGGCTTCTCGAAGCGGATGGTCCTCTTCATCTTCGTGTTTCTGTTCTCCGGGAGTGAGTTCTCTTGCGAACGTTCCACCCACTCACTCCTCTCTTCGTTTTCAGTGGAAGAAAGCTTCAATTCGGCCATCTTCTCGACGGTCATCGGCTTCACCACGCGGTTGGCCGAAAATCCGAAGCAAATCGTGGCGCTGAATTCGGTCGTCCAGGGGCTCGGGCAGGTGTCCGGTGAGCGCTCACTCGTTTGCTGCTTCCCTTTCTGCCGTCGACCAAAACAAACCGATTAGTCGTGGCTCTTACTCCGCACTTTTTATGGGCGTTTCGAAGAATCGAGGCGAATTTCGTCGAAACCGAATGCAAATCCCGCGCTTCCGCCAACCGCCCGCCGCTCTTTGATAGTGCTCGCTGCTTTCAGGATCCCTCTTGTTCGGCGTCTTCAAGAACAAGTTCTCGACGGTCGGCCGCGATCGGATCATCGTGATCGGAACGTTCATCCACGTGCTCACCTACGCGGCCGTCTTCCTCACGTTTCCCGCTGAGGCGCCGTTGCGGAGGACCGACAACATTGGGCACTTTCAACCTCAGTAGGTTGATCAGTGAGGGGATGAACGCAATGAGTGGTTTCAGAGTGTTCATTGCACTCACGTGTGGCTACTTCTTCGGCTTCTCGGACGCGTGTTGGAACACACAAGTGAGCGCTCGATAGAAGACATCGATTGTTGGAGTGGCCATTCAGATCACCTCATTCCTGATCTCGAAGTTCCCCGGGAAGAGTGCGGAGGCGTTCAGCCTCTTCAAGATCTTCCAGACGCTGACCACGTGCCTGATGTTTGTGGCTTCGGGATCGTTCGACCTGCGGCATCACACGATCCTCCTCTCCACTGGGGCGATCGTCGCCTGCTTCTGCTTCATCCTGGCCGAGCGCTTCTTCGACGACCCGCCCGTCCTCCCGTTCGAGGCGACCAGTTCGGAGTGCAAACTCCAGAGCTCGTGCAGCAGCGGCAACACGCTGCGGACGACGAGCATCGAGAGCGGCACCGTCGAATCGCCCTCCCTCCCGAACATCAAGCTCTACATTTAGCTTGACGACGAACACACTTGTTTCTACATCCGATACTCACTTCCTTCCACTCTTTAACGAGAAAAAAATAAACTTTAAATCGATAGTCGGTGGTCGGCTTCTCGTCGTTGCTCGTTCGTTTATTACTCGTTCACAGATGAGAAGTGTGGAAGGGAATACTCGGTATTCAACTCAAGAGGGTAGAAGGATCACTTGTGTTTCTTCTTCTTGTCTTTCGGCTTTCGGCGCGCCTCGCCGTCCTGCTCGTCGTCGTCCGCCTCGTCCTCCGCGCTCGTTCTAAAATTTCAGGCGTGAATCGAGTAAAACGGAACGCGGTGAAGACGTTTATGTGAACGAAGAGCGGACACAACGATAAATAGCAGTGAGGAGTGGAGAGGGTAGGAATTTTGTGCTTGGCAGCAGGGATTGCGCTTGTTTCGGAAAAAAGGACGAGGTTTTGCCGAAATGAACCGAGTGCGTTTCGATTGAACAAGCGGTGTGCAGCGGTCAGTCTGAGCGGTAAAGGACTGACGATTTGGGGAGCAGCTGGTTGCCGGTGGTGCGCGAGCGGTTGGTCGCCTCCTCGACGGCGCTGATCAAAGTGCCGCGGAAGGCGCCCTTCTCCATCTCCTAAAAAATAATAGTAAAAATAAAAACCTTGCATAGATGGCTTCTAAATATTAGAGAGAATGGATTTGACTTGCATGAATGCCGTAGACGGTTGAGCCGCCCGGTGACTGGACGGCCTCCTTGAGGATGGCGGGGTGTTCGCCCGTCTCCAGCACCATTTTGGCGGCGCCGAAGAACGTCATGGCGGAGAGCTTGATGGCGAGATCGCGCGGCAGGCCCTGCTTCACGCCGCCGTCCGCCAAGCCCTCGATCATTGCGAAGATCTGAAGAGAGCAAGAGTGGAATGAACCGGAAAGGGGGGAGAACTCACGTAAGACGGACCGGAGCCACTCAAACCGGTGATCGGGTCGATGTAAATCTCCGGAACTTCGACCGCGTAGCCGACCGTCTTCAGGAGGTCCTCCACGAGGCCCGAGTCGCCGTCTTGACACGCGGCGCCCATCGAGTAGGCGGAGGCGCCCGCACTCACGACCGCCGGCGTGTTCGGCATCACGCGCACGACGCGCGTCTTCGTCGGCAGCAGCTGGAAGAACGAATGAAGAAGGGCGGAAAGGAGTTGAGGCTCACGGATTCGATGAATCGCAGCGAGATGCCAAGGGCGATCGAAACGAGCAGGTGATCTCGCCGAACGACCGGCGCGATCTCCGACGCCACTTTGGACACGTGGACGGGCTTCACGGCGATGAAGACGGCGTCCGATTGATGCGCGACCTCCACGTTGTCGTGGGTCGTGTTCACGCCGAGGGCCTGCAGAAAGTGAGGGGAAAGTAGAAGGAGGCGAAAACTCACTTTGATCTCGTCCAACAACTTCACGTCCGTCTTCGGGCAACTCGCGATGATCTTCGAGGGTTCGTAGCGGCCTGAACACACGAATGAGCGAGAGAAGCGGAGTGGAGTGACCGACCGGATTGAACGAGGCCGCGGGCCAACGCTTGGGCCATTTTGCCCGCTCCGATGAAGCCGATCCGCATTTCAAGAGAGCGAGTGGATTCACGAGTGAGAAGTCACTTGACGACGAGATCACTCGCTTTCTTCCCGTCTGACTGGTCGCCGCCGACGTGACCGGCGGTCGAACGAGCGGGGCGGCGGGCGGGTCGAAGCGATAAGTTTGATAATCGACGCTTCCTTCCACTCACTCGCCCACTCGCCGCCCATCGGCGGCGGGAAGATGGAGTGATTGTCCGCATTACAACCGAGCGTCCACTTTCGCGCGGGCGAGTGATCAAAAACGGAGATGATCGGCGGAAAGCACGCTTCTCTCCGTCGATAAGATGTTGATTTAACACCAGCATTGCTCGTGTTTAGAGTACCCGCAAGTTATTTTTGATCGAATCAGACAGTTTCGTCTATTTCTGGCTTGTTTTGCACCCTTCTCACCAACCACACAGTTCGTTAAAGGTAGTTTATTTCTTTAAGGTTCGAGTAGACGACAAGAAGGAACTAGTGGATTCTAAGAGGGAATAGAATTAAAGAAATAGTTATGTACAATCCGCTCCGAGATCACAAACAAACAGAAAAGGAAGGAAAGGGGCCTACAATCGAATGGAAGGGCGGGAGTGGTGGGGGCTTCTCGGTTTGGAAATGCGCCGTCTTTTGGTCGTCTGGACGGGAATTTGGAGCAAAATGGGACCAAAGAGTCCAGAAGACGGGCGGCGCATCACCAGTGCGGACATTCTCGTTTGTACCTTACGGGCTTCATTGCGGGAGATAATCGGCGGATGAACGGGGGCCAAAAGCAGACGATTGCTCCTTTTCGGGGCGCTTAACGGGGGTCGGGAGTGCGGCGGTTGGATTAGAAAACATTCCTGAGATTTCTACGGAAATCGTCCAATAGAAAAGAGAACAAAAGCATTACTACAATCATTCAATCGATTAGCTGCTTGTTGTTTGTATGCAAAAGGCAAATGCGCGACGATCCTGGAGGACGAAGAAGAGCGGTCCGGCCGCTGCGGTCAATACGAAAGGAGGAGTCCACTCGCGAGAGAGCGGATGAGGTAATCGAGATTGTTGGTTACGAATCGTGTGGTCAATACGAAAGAAGAACGTTGCGATTACTTAAAGCTGCAATCAATTCCGCTACTAATAGAACAATTATGCCATGAGGTTCGTTATGCTTCGATTAACTGGAGGGCTGAGGTAAAACGGAGAACGAGAGGCTGCAAAAAGGAGTCAAAGAGGAAACCTCCGATCGGAGGAGAAAGTTCGCAGTTTCCGAGCAACAAAGCCGCGACTCCGATGCACGTCGTTTGTTGAAAGAACTCGTTGGAGGCGAGGCTCACTGCTCAAAAAGTGGGAACTTGCGGACGGCCGCCCAGTCGCTCAGGTGGTCTTCACGTATTTCGTGCGGCGAGTGACCGAGAGGACGCCGTTGCGTTCGGGCAGGTCCTCGGGCAGGAGGCCCACTTTCTCCATCTGCTCCCGCAGGAAGTAGAGCGGGACAGCCGAGAGGATGGCCATGTAATGCGGGAAGAACTGCGCGAACGGGTAAACAGCCCAGCTGCCGTAGAGGTGCAGGAGGGCGATGATCACTTGCGTTATGATTCTTTGCTCGACGTAAGTCCGCTGCAAGCGAACAGTGAGCTCAGGAACGAGACGAATGAACGAACCTGGTGGTAGACAGAGAAGTTCGTAGCGAGCAGCGAGATGACGGCCGTGCCCAGTGCGTAGTAGCCGAACTCCGCAGTGAGCAGGCGGTGCAGGTAGTCCAGTTGAATGGAGTGGTCCACGACGTTCTTGTAGATGTAGTCGGCACTGGGGATCGAAGTGACGGCGTAGAGCAGAGAGACGATCGCGTCGGCCCAGAAGAGGTACTGCAGTCGAATGCTCGTGCGGCCGTCCACGTAGCGCTTCGTGAGCTGCACGAGGACGTCCACTTCGTCCGGATTCGTGGCTCGACTGGCATGTCCGAAGAACTCGTACGCCTCCACCAGGAAGTAGCTCAGGTCGAGGACGAAGGCGAACAGGAACCACTAGAGAGATCGATCTTGATTGAAAGAAAGGAATGCAAGGTACTCACCGGCCCGGCCAAGAACACTCCGCGCTCGTTGGTGGAGAGCGAGTAGTAGCCGAAGAATTCATTAGCGGCGATCAGACCGGCGGTGAGGGTCTTGGCGAGGGCGATCGGCGCCTCCTCGCGGTAACGCGTGTATTGGGTTTGATAGGCGTAGTACGCGAAGCCGATCTGCAATCACATCGCCCATCATTCACGTTCTTTCCCCGCTTTTATGCTCGAAAAGAAGGGCGGGGCCGAGACCGCTCCGTCCAACAAAGAGAAGGAAATGCAAGCGGAGATTAGCGGCCGTCCGGTCGCCAATTATCCCGCGGATTATGCGGACAGCAGGCGACGGGATTCCATCAAACGGCGGCTAATGGACCGCGGGGATTCGGCCGCCCTCAAAGGCGGAACTTGACTCCGCTCTTCGCCGAACATCCCCGTTCTTCGAACGAACGCCCGTAATCAACGATCATTCGACTTCCGCCCACCGCCTCATCCGATTTTCAACTTTAATCCGCAAAGAACGAGGCGGATATCCGCTCTTCGACCCCGACCGTTTCACCAGCTCTCGCCCTCCTTCGAACCAAAGGAAAGAACTGACCTGGAAGGCGCCCAAGAAGCGTTCGAGGAAGAGGTGAACGCTGTCCAACGAGCGGGTGACCTGAAAGAAGGACAAATGAGTTCATTAGACGACGGGTGTCGTGGAATGCGAGTGGGGTCGCTAGACAGACAGTTTGTATCGATCGTTGATGAGTCCAAACTACAAGCCCGCTATCCCACTTGTTCGCTTTTTCATTTACCTAGCTTACGGTAAACCCGTAGGATGATTGGAAGAGAGCAACGAGACTAATCTCCTTGTCGTCCCTCTACTGTACCGCTTCATTCATCACTTAATTGAAGCAGACAATAAGCGGGGAGAAGCCTTTGCTTGGCGGAAACAATCAAGGTGGACGCCCAGCCCCGCGGGTTGTTTTGCGTGAAGATTAGTCGGGAGATTGCCTTCTTTTAGTCAAGAGACCGCTCTTTCTCAATTGAATCCTGTGCCACAAGCGGATTTAATTGGGCATGCGATTAATGAGCGCATTTCGAAAGAATCTTCTTTCTACGATACAGTCCGCTTTGCTTTCGAGCATTGAAACGAATGGAAGGTCGTTTTCGAATGACGAGAATTCCGGTCGGAAAGGCCACTCGCCCAAACAAAGCCGTGAATCGTTCGTTGTCGGCGGAATTGTTCGAAATCAAAGGCCTTTTGTTCCGAAATGCCCGCTTTTGTCCCCCAAAGTTGAACGAAAGCGGCAGTTTCTTTTGATCGGCGAGCAGTGGTGAACGAAGCGGAGTGCTCACCTTCGCGGCCAGCAGAGCGGACGGGGCGAGGATCAACAGGACGCCGTAGAGCGCGTGAAAGACGATGCGCGCGACCTTCTGGCGGTCATGCGGGACCACAGAAGCGACGAGCAGGGCCGTGAGCACGATATGGGGGAGGATGGTGAACTGGAGCCATTCGGGGATGTGCTCGTGGACGCTCTCTTGCCACTTCTCCAGCTGTTTGAAGACCATCCTGGAGATCGCCGAGAGCAGACGGTTGGCAGTCGGGGGAAGAAGGCGGCAGTCGAGTGCTGAAGCAAGCAGCGATTTTTGAAAAAGGAATCCAAATGCGGGCGCGGCACGAAAGGAGTCGAGCATTCCAGTGCTCGTTTCGAAAACAAAACACGCGCTCTCGGAGTGCTCCGAGCGGGTGGGTCGAAAACAACAACATTCTTCTTCCTTTTCTCGTCGTTCTTTCGGCTCGCCTGGAAGAGCCTCGCTTGTCGTGACGGGCGGGCGAGGGCGGGAGTAAACACACAACAACAGAAAGAAGGAAAGCACGTGAGCGGGCGCTCATCCAGAAAAATGCGGCAGGAGGGAACGATCCGCTCGTTGCACGTCCGTCCTTTTCGAAGCGATTTACGAGCGGGAAACCGCCGCGTGTGGGCGGTATCTCCGCTCAGATCTGCGAGCTCTCGAGTCAATTAGCTCGCCTTAATTAAACGAAGATTAGCCGATCAGATGGAATCGGAGATAAGCGAGGAGACGAGCGGGAAATCGACGGCTTCGGATGACCGCCGAACGCAAATTGCGGCCGGAAGATCCGCTTTCCACGGAGGAGCGGTGGGGATCGAGTGATCGAACAAAGGCGATCGATCTCCCGGCCATCAACCGCCGAACTGCCCACCGGGTGCCCTCCGAGCGGCGGTCGCCTCCCGCACTGCCCGGCGAATGCGGCGGCCATTCGGAAGTCACGAGATCGCCCGAGCAATACGCGCGAGCCGGCGAGCGAGCGGAGCGTACTAGCGAACGCAAAACGCGAGCACAAAGGCGAGCGACCGGAAATTCGGGCGAGCGAGCGGCGTCGCGTCGCCCACTCATCCGCCAGGCGCGTCAGCTGACCGGCAAGAACGCAGCGGGAGGGCGGGCGGCTCGGCCGGCCGGTCAGTCGGGATTGAGCGGCGCCGAGCGAACAACAAGACGAGAAGAAGGCGGAGGGCTGCGCGGGTCGAGTGGGCGGGCGGCGCAAATGTTTCCGATGGATGCGGCCGGTCGGCCTTGGCTCCGCTCTGCTCCCGCGTGCCCAATTGGCGAGGCGGCGAGCGAAAAGAAAACAAACGACCTCGACGCACGACTCCGCAATTTTGGCGCGCCGATCACGTGCCGAAATGGACGGCCGGCCGGCATCGACGAGCCTTGACGGCCGAATCGCTCGCTCGTCGACCAAAACGCTTCGACTGTCAACTCGGATCGATCGTCGAACAAATTGGCGTATCGTTCGTGATCAAGCCACAGATCAAAGCGAAGTTCGTCGACTTCGCAGCGCGCGAACGGAAGCGATCGGCAGTAAATTGGATGCGGGTGGTGAGTGCGGAGCGTAAACAACGAGGTCGACCCGCCGATCCTCCAAATTGCCGCCCGCTCGCTCGTGTGTTCGCGTGAATCTTCGAACTCGCCGCTGCCTCGGGCCGGCCGCTCCGATCGGACGGCAGGAAGGAAAACAAGTGCGAAGAACGACGTGGAACGTAAACAAAAGAAGAAAGGCGGCCGACATCCCCGCATTCTTGAGGGCTTTCGGCACAAAGAAGCGAAAAGGAGGAACAATCTTCTTCGGGCCGTCCGTCTTGCCGTTTCGAACAACTCGGACGTCCGTCGGGAACTCGGAAGACGGCCGGCAGTGCGGGAATAAGCGGGGGGCTTGCGAGCGTGTTCCCGACGCCATCAAGAAGATTGCTGCTCGTTGGGCCGAGTGCCCACCTGCCCTCGACTCCCACCCGTCCCGCTCTCCGTTGACCTCGTGCCCGGCGAGTGGTCAAGAGTGTTCGTTTGCCCTCGCGCCCGGACGGCCGAATGGCGAGTGCTGGGCCCAACTGGCCGCCGCCGAATGCAAATAGCCGCCGCCCGCCCGGCCGAGTGCAAAGACGAACGCGCGGCGGATTCGCGCGCTCGCCGATCGGCCGCGGCCGGCCGAACAAACGGAGCAGAAGAAAGGCGAGGGGAGCGGCCGGGCAGGCCGAGATTAACGCCCTCCTTTTCGCCCTCCTTCCTTTGCTGCTCGGCGGATACAAACGAAAGCCGTTCGTCCGCGAGGTCCAAACGCAAGATGCCGCTCGCCTTTTCGGCTTCGGAACGCCGCCAGTCGGCATTCTTCAATGGAAGTCAACACATGTGATGCCAACAAACTCCCAGCATTGTGGATCGCAAGTGTTCCCTTCCGCCGTCTTGTTTCTTCTTGCTTGTACCGAGCGACCGCCGCTTTGCTTTTCGCTTGCAATTTGCATCTCGAATGTGTGCGGACAGCAGACGGCCGCAATTGCCGGCGAGCGGACGGGCGGGCGTTGAGGCGGAAGGCGGCGCGGGTGGACGGGAAATGATTTACGAGAGCGAACACGAGGTCTTCGGCCCAACGACGGCAGCAGATGATCGCTTTACGATCGCCGTGAGTCAATCCATCGGGCGAGGGGATCTCATCGGCCGTCTGCTGCCTGTGAATCAACCGTTTCTTCTCGCTACTTCCGGCAGATGACGAACGATCTCCGTGCAGCTCGTGTGTTCACTCGTTCTGCAGACGAATTCGTGATAAAGGCGGCGGGTCCCCGCAGACCGCGGCGAAGTGATGAACGAGCGGCCTTCCCTGCTGCGGTCCGTTTAGTCGGGCCCTTTCCCGTCGATTGAATTTCCGCCGCTCGTTGTGCAATCGGACACCCACCCGGTTGATTTCGTTGGGGGCACGAGCCAAAGATTAAAGTCGAAGCGGCGATCAATTGGAGCGTCGTAAACAAACGGAAATCAACGGACTGCCGCCTTCCGTCCGTCCGCTTTCTCAACACGACGGCCTTCGAAAATCCGCCGGGAATTCCGCGTGATCTTCGATCGGCTCGTCCGGTCGGTCGGTCGGTCGGTCGGTCGGCCTCCGCTTTCGCCATCTTCGAGATCCGCCCCGTGAGTCATTGGGGCCGCCTGATGGGAGGTCGCCGGCATAAACAAGCCAGCTGAGGGGAGGAGGAGGAGTCAACCGGCCGGCCGCCCATCTCTTCGTCGAATAAAAAAGAACGAAGTCCGGCGAATGGCGCGGCTGTTTGTCGTCGCCCTTCCGCCTGCCCGCCCGTCCGATGGGCCGTGGGAATAAAACGCGGAGATCGGCGAGTCCCGCGAGCGGCGGCGTGTTCGTTTTGCTCCCGACTGCCTGTCGCCGCCCTGCCGATCGACCGCTCGATCGAGTGGGTGAATCACTCACGTGTTTTGCGAACTCCCGCGTTTTGTTCCGCTCGCGCACTCCTGCCGCCGCCCCACCGAACGCCGCTTTCCGCTCTCGTGAATCACTCCCCTCCAAAATATTGACTTTTAATTGAACTTTTTGTCGTGTTTCTAGTGAACTAAAGGCAGTTCTTCATCCTCCGCTTCTTTCAGATCCGAAAGAACAAAATGAACCGAATTTCGCTGAGTTTGGCCCTCTTCTCGGTCCTCTTCGCCCTCTCCCAAGGTTTGTTTGTCGGCTGAAAGCGATCATTGATCGTTTTTTTGTTCAGCCACCGTCTTCCGGTGCCTGGACGATTCATGCCTTTGTGATACCGACGAGGAGCTGATCTCCTGCCACAACAACGCCACCCGCACGACGATCCCGCTGCCGCCGAAGCGACTCCGCGGCTTCGTCGTGCTCGGCATCTCCAAGAACGACATCCGCACGCTGCCCGAAGAGAGCGTCCTGAAGGAGAAGTTCCCCGACCTTCAAGGAGTGAGTGGCGGCACAGAAGAGCACGAGTGATCGTTGAGTTCAGATCGATGTGATCGGAAACCCGAACTTCGACTGCGATCAAGTGGCCGAGTACAAGCGCATCCACATCCTCACCTCCAACTGCGGCAATGACACCAAGGAATACCCGAACATCGAGGTCTTCATGCCGACGACCGAAGTGAACGTGAGTGTCTTCTTTCGAATGATTCAATCGCTCTTGCTGCTTGCAGGACACCGAGTGCGATGCGATCTGCCAGGCGAAGAAGCACGCCGAGACGGCCCACGAGTACATGAAGGAGCTGTGGGCGAAGGTGCTGGAGAAGATCGAGGAGATCCGCCAGCACGAGTTCGTCAAGGAGGTCGAGTCGTCGGTCAAGGGCGTCGCCAACGACGTCTACGGTAGAGTGAACTCGTTTGTCATTACTTTAAGTCCCGTTTAGACTGGTTGCGGCACCACACGAAGTAAGCGGCCCCTGTTGCTCCCTACGACCTCCTCGTCTTCGTTTGTACAGCCTTCAATCGTACGGAAGCCGCTTTAACCCCCACCTCCTAATTATCTCAGTTCTATGAGCGCATTTCGGATTGAAATGAGTGAAGTAAAGCGATTATTTTTGATGAGAAAACGGCGTTTATTCTCGTGAATCAGTGGTCGAAAGAAAAGCTTGAACTAGCCGAAGCGCGTGAACAGCAGTTTGAGCTTCTTGAAACGCGAGGGCTTCACGTTCTCTTCGAGCACGACCGGCTGCTGGTACTGCGGCTGCGTTTGGAGGTTGGAGAGCGAGGGAACCTTCTCCAGAGCGCCCCAGTTGTCGTTCTCCACGTCCGACCAGATGTCGTCGCGCTTGTTCTTGTCGTCGCACCACTGCAACATAGGGGATGAGGGAACGGAACGGAGCACCCACCGAGACGGAAGAGCGGGCCTGACGGGGCGTGCTGGCCGCCCGCCGCACGAAGATCCCCTTTTTGGCGGCCACTCGCGTCTTGTCCGTCTTCCGCCGCATCGCCTCGGTCCGGCCGATGATCGTCGCGTCCATCCGCATCGGAGGGTCCAAGTCGCACTCCGCATTCGCTCCCATCACTTGGCTGAACGAAAAGCGAGTGAGTAAAGCCGAAAAGGAAGTGGGAGACTCGCCGAACGGCGTTCAAACTCTTCTCGGTCATCGGCCGCATCACGACGATCGAGACGGACTGCTTGCTGCGGGTCGCCTCAAGGAGGTGTCCGCGGCACTCGTCCGTGTTCTTCACGGGCACCCCGTCCACGTCCAGCAGCACGTCGCCCACCTCGAAGATGCCCGAAGCTGCAAGAGCGATTAGTAAGGGGAAGGAGAGGAAAGGAGATCACCCAGACTGTCCTCGTCAACACGCAGCATCACGACCATGTCCTGGCCCGCCTTCACGCCGAGCCCCAGCTTCGCCCCCGGTCGGAAGTGGAGGTAGGCGGTGAAGTAGCGGTCGCCCTACAACATGCACGAGAGATGAGTGAAAGAAGGGAAGGACTGACCGCATTCAGGTTGATGTTCAGCCGCTTCATCCGATTGTCGGTGATCGGCTTCGTGGTGATCGGGCGGTCGATCACCAGCTGTACGGCCTTCTTCGCCTTGCGGAACGTCTCATGGAAGGCCTCCGGGGTCTTGAGCTGAACAGCGGGGAGTGATGAGGAAGGAGAGGGGAGGACTTGCCTCCAGAGTGCCCATCGATCGGAGGACGTCGCCCACCCGCAGTTTGCTGGCGACCGGCGATCGGGGGTCCACCTGCAGGACGATCATTTGCGGCGAGATCTTCAGGCCCAACTGAAAAAGAGGTGTGAGAGTTGGGAGGATGAAAGCGGGGAACTCACATCCTTCTTCGTGTAGTTCAGGTCGAGGAAAATCCGCTGGTAGGGCGGTCCGGCTGCCAACTCGCGTTTCAACTGCTGCTTCAGCAGGTTTTTCGCCGAGCCCTTGCGACGGGAGGAGCGCTCGTGGTCCATCGCGGTCTTCGCGTCGACGGCCGGCGGTCCCTCCTCCACCGATTTGTCGAGCAGCCCGATGCGCTTGCGGCGGCGTCGTTTCTGCTTTTGCGTGCGCGTCTGGCGCGACGTCTTGCTCTCGCGCTGCCGCACGGACTGCTGCGCAGTGGCCAGGCGGGCGGCGAAGTCGGCGGGCGCGGGACTCGCCGCAGGGCTGGGCAACGGCGAGGTTTCGGGCGTTGCGGGCGGCGTCGCGGTGGGCGTCAGCATCACCGTTTGTGCTGCAAGGCGAGTGAACGGAGAAGGGGTGGGCGCTCACCGAGCAGCTGCTCGAGGGCCGCCGCGCCCGGGTCGACGATCGCCTCCTGGCCGGGCGGCGTCGGGAAGGGGACGGAATCGACGGGCGTGGTGGGCGGCAGGAAGGCGGTGGTCGGCATCACGGACAGGACCGACTTCTCCACCGGGTTTTTCAGCTTCGGCTCTTCGTTCCCGTTCGTCCCGTCCGCGGGCGGCTGGAGGTCCTTCGGCTTCTCGTTCGTCTCTTCGTTCGGCTTCTGACCGTCCGTTCCGTCCATCGCGATCCGCCCGTCTGCTCGAAGTGATCCGAAAGTGAATGACTGAGGGTAACGGACTGGCATTGGTTCGTTCCTTCCTGCGGTGTTCATCCAAATTTTTCCGATCGGTCGTCGCAGTAGGCAAATCGTCCGTCACTTTGTTCCGCTTGATTACAACGCCCGTGCCGCCAATTTCGCAATCAAAAGCACCGTTTATTGACCAGCAAGCAACAAACAAATCACATGGCCAACGGCCATCCTCCTTTACGGCGGGGCGTGCTCGGCGCACACGTGGCTGACGGCCAGCAGGAGGGCGGTCAAGCTGAAAGCGGCCGATGGATGAGAGAGAAGACCGAAGGAGCTCACATCAAACCCAGAACGCAAAGCAGAACGAAGTCGTGAAAGTCGCGGTAGTTGCGGTCTTCGTAGTCGTCCTGATCGATTTGATCCAACAGCTGCCAGCGGAGGTGTTTGCCCGCGTCCACGTTCCGCTCGGGGTGGAAAGCCGAGTCGCTGACCGCCGGCCTCTCGGTGGAGGTCGGCAGTTCGAGCTCGCCGACGTCCACTGCGTCTTCTTCCTTCTAAGCGAACAGGCAGGTGAGAAAGAAGGAAGAAACCAACCTCCAACGGCGCCCCAGCGACCAACGCAACGACGAGCAGCAGCAAGACAAACCGCATTCTCCCGACTTCGACGTTCGAAATGAAGCTCCGACTTTCCCTTGACCCTCTTCCATCCCGTTCATTCGTTTATGCTGGAACTGCTGGCAACGATGGAAACAAGTGAAAAGCGACGGAAACAGAACGGAAAATCTCGAAGAACATCCGATGAATCCCTCTACTCGTGGTAGACCGTGTGAAGAAGGACGCCAAGGAGATTCAGTTGGATCATCGTGCTCGCGCCGTCCAACAGCCGCTGTTCGCACTCCTGAACAGCCGAGAATCAATGGAAGACGAAGAGAAGGGAGGACTCACCGCAATCATCATCAAGACCTTCGCCTTCTGCAGCCCGTTCAGGTCGGCCTCCGCCACCACGTGCGGCGCGAGTTGGCGGAGGAATTGGGTGGCGGAGAAGCCGGAGAGCGCGAATTCCTCCACCTCGGCCTCGACCACCTCGAGCTTCTGCTCCCGACTGGCGGCCATGAAGCGGACGATCAGGTAGTCGTCGATCTGCCCGCAGCTCTCGGCCACCTCCTCCCAGTCGATGCGCGTGCAGCCGAGGCTCAACGACTGGAGGCGCGTGATGGACTTGCGGAGGTCGCCGTCGGAGAACTTGACGAGACTGTCCAGCGCCTCCTCCGTTACGTTCAGCTTCTCCTCCTCGCAGATGAACTGCAGTCTGAATTCGATGGATCAGGAGAGAAAGGAAGAAGACAACTAGCCGTTCCAACTGCGCCTCCGCGGGCAGCGGCTTGAAGCGGAACTTGACGCAGCGCGAGGCCAACGGCGCAATGATGCGCGAGACGTAGTTGCAGAGCAGGAAGAAGCGGGTGGTGCGCGTCTCCGTCTCCATGATCCGCCGCAACGCCATCTGGGCGGCGGTGGTCATCGCGTCCGCCTCGTCGAGGATCACGACCTTCACGCTGGCCGCACACTTCTTCGTGGCCGTCGTCCGCACCATCTGCTGCGCGAACGTCTTGATCTTAACGAAGAGGGTGCACGAGAGTAATAACAGACGAGAGGACTCACTCGAGTGCGCACGACGTTGATCCCCCGCTCGTCCGACGCGTTCAGCTCCAGCACGCGGTCGTGCTACGCGTCCGAGTCGGAGAAGAGCTGCTTGCAAATCGCCACAGCGGAGGTCGTCTTGCCCGTGCCGGGCGGCCCGTAGAAGAGCATGTGCGGGAGCTGCAATCCGTTGACTCGACATAAGGAAAAGAGGAAACTCACGTCCACTCCGTTCAGACAGTTCTTGAGAGCGGCCACTACTTCCGTCTGGTACGCGATCTCCTCCACTTTGGACGGGCGGCTGCAAACAAGCGGCCGAATTCAATCAACATCAAAAAGAACTCACTATTTCTCGACCCACGGCGCGTTCGGCTTCGATTTCGCCTTCGGCCGAGCGACAGGCGGGCCGCCGAAGATCGGGGCCAATTGATCCGTTTTGGCCATCGTGCGAAGAAGGACGAGGAATTAGAACGACGAGGGGAGTAGCCGGTCGACTGCGCACAGCGAGTGGCGGCGTTCGAACGAAAACGCGCGCCAACGGAGTGCTCTTCCGATTGATTTTAGGCAGCAAGTGATCTTTCCACTGGTTTCTTGCGACCGTTGTAACGGATTGTTTTGTATGAGCTCCGCGTTGACTAAACCGTTTATTCCACTACCGCACGTTGCAATCGGGCCAAAAAAAAGGCCGAAAACGGAGAAGAAAGCGAGTTGAACGGAATGGACACTTCAAGCTTGCTTGTTGACTAGATTTTGACTAAATGTATTTTAATGCTCTTGGGCGGAGAAAAGGCGGGGTTGAGTGAATGTGGACAATCAGGAGGCGAAACAGTCGAAAGAAGAGAAGAAGGTTGGCCGTCGCCCTTGCCGTCGATGCGTAACTTTGCCAAAGAACGGGCGAAAGACAAATGCGGGTGCCGAAGTGCGGAAAGCGAGTCGCAATTCGTGGCCGCCTTCCCAAACGACGCGCTCGTTCGGACACTTGGCGAGAAAATTGCAAGAAACTCTTAACGCAGAATGTCGGTTACTCGTGCGATGTGTTCTTTGCCTAAATAAAACTAAGCAATGAATAACTGCGTACAAACGAGATGATGTACGGTAGATTGATACACTTAACTTGGATCTCTGAGGGATTGCTCGTATCTATTCAGTGCTCTCTTGCATTGCTCAACGCGTCATGCGCAAGTTGGGAAGCGAGTAGCGCGGATTTCGAAACAAAGGTCGCAGAAAACAATGCGAATACCGCTCGCAGCCAATGCCTCCTTTCGCACAGGCCGCAAAAGCGGGTCACTAGGAGGTTTTTCGGCGTTTTCGATCGCCCGCCGCTCGATTTTTCCCTTTTTACTATGCAGCCAGCGTTGTTTAGAGGGCTGCCCGGACGGCGCGGTTCGCTGCTGGATGCGAGCGAGCGCGTGTTTTTCTTGTTCTAAAGGGTAGTTTTTGGATGGGCCTGTGAAGGAGGAGGGCTTTCTTCGATCTTGGCTCCCTCATTTCACTTGGGCCAAAATCTACGTGCTTTGTTCATTGCCAATTGCATCAGTGGGAAAACGCGTCGTGCTGAATCAGTTCTTATCGTCGGCACATTCCATTCGATCGATTACGAAAACATTGTCTCTAAATGTGCAATCTCTTACGACCTTCAGGTACGGCATGCAGTCCGACAGTTTGCGGGGCGACAAGCGAAAAGCAGAGGGCTCTAGCAAGATCGAGAAACCGCAGCCGAAAATGAAAGCGGACGTTCGAAGGGCGGTGATGATCCACGTGCTGAAACCGGACGGCGGTAAGCGGGCGGGTGCAGCTTAGCGCGAAAGATTCGCGGCTGTACGACTACGCACATTGCGGACGTTCTTCTGCTGCCGCGCCTTCTCGTCGGTCTTCTTCACTCCGAACGAGAAACAGGACGAATCCACTTTACCAAGCCTTGTTTTGAACACGCCTTTCTACCTCACTGCGGTCAGGCACGTCGATATTTTGGAGTGCGCGTCCAGCCGTCCACGTTGGCTACGCCTGACAGAAGAACAGATGTCGTTCGCGTCGTTGAAGCGGCTTCTGCAGCTGTCTCGGATGGAAATCCGCCATTTAAAGCTGCGCGTTCGCTTTCGGGAGCCACGCTTGACGATTCGAATCCTCCGCCATTGGACCGGAGTTCTGTCACAACTGAACGGTGAGCTTTCCTTCATTCCACGCCTATTCGTTCGTTGCCCGTTCAGAAATGCCGCAATTGGAGTCGGTCGAAGTCGATGCGTCGCTTCAGTCAGAGGCGGCGTGGATTGTGCACATCCTGCGAGACTTCCTTCCGCCCATTGTTACGCGCTTCTCCTCGAATAGCTACTTTTATGCTGTCATGAGGAACGATCCACAACTCCCGCTCCTTCGAAACATTCGAATTGTACCAGTTCGGCGGTACGGGCTAGATTGTATGTTATTCTTTTAATTCAATGTCTATTGGTTGTTTTCTTAGGTCTCGCTCGAATCTTTGGCATGCGAGCTCGGGTGATCGAAGTTGAGAAGTGTGTTCCGCAGCTCGCCGCCAACCGACCGTAAACAAGGAGGTTTCAAAACAAAAATGACTCTTCTTTAGCTTCAAACGGAACGAGGTCGTCGAGAAAGTGGTCGTCGATCTTCGCCAAGTGAATCCTCGCGACCCGAATTACGAGATTTTGTACGTCGGTTCGTCAGAAGCCGCTGTCTGCCAGTTTCGCACGGCTTTCGCGAACCTTCGCTCGTTGAACGACTCTTTCCGACTGCAAATCGTCCTTCCAGTCATTGAGTTCACCGTCGTAAGCGAAGTCTTTTGCTCACCGATCTATGAAACGAGTTTTCAGTACGAACAATGCAGTATCTCTTCGGCTCTGAATTGTTGGCTGCGGCAATCGTTGATGGTGGCCGCCTGGATACAAGAAGCAGGAGTCGTGCGTGCAGAAGCGCGGACGAAAATCCGGCTGCCGAACCCTCACAGAAAGCTGGCATGTTCCATCCTTTCTTGATTGCTTACCTTTTTGTTGCGCATTCAGGGGGAGTACAACGAAGCGTTGTCGTCGATGGCTCGCTTCTTCGACAAACAAACGGGTTGGACGTACCTGACCGAATGCGTCGAAGACGATCCTGCGAATGCACCCGCAAATTGTGACCGAGAGCGCACGGGTGTTTGGTTGAAGCGATTCGGCAATGTAGAAGTGCGTTTTATTTTTGCTCACTATCGGTGCTGGTGAATAAATGTGTGTCGCGCTTGAGGCGAAGATGACCGTGAATGAAGACGGCCATTCGGACTATTCGGAGAATTCGCAAGAGTCAAGCAGAGTTCGCAAGCGAAAGAATAGTTTGTTGTGAACAACAACCGAGGATACGATAAAGGATTCAACGGTCGGCGGCGGCATCCTTGAGCTTCTTGAGGAGCGTGGCGTTTTGGACCAAATCGAGCGGCGACTTCTCCGTCTTGTTCTGCCGGTTGACGTCCGCCCCGTGGCGCGCGAGGAAGATGGCGGCGCTCTCGTGCAGGTCCTCGACGGCCAGATGGAGCGGCGTGTTGCCCTCGCGGTCGGGCAGATCAACGCGAATGCCCGGTTGGGCGCAGAGCAACTGGAGGACCTCCATGTGCCCTTGGGAGGCCGCCCGGTGGAGCGGCGTGTTCCCGTACTTGTCGCCCACGTTCACCTCCGCCCCGTTCTCCAGCAGGAGTTTCGTGATCTTCGCGTTGTTCTTCGAGCAGGCGTAGTGCAGCGATACTTGTCCGTTGTTGTTCCTGAACGACGAGGAGAAATCAACAAGCTACAGAGAACTCACTGGTGGTTCACGTCGCACTCCGTTTGGGTGAGCAGAAAGCGGGCGACGTCGAAGCGGCCGGCCGACGCGGAGATCATCAGCGGAGTCCAGCCTGCAAGAAGGAGGTGGAATGGACGAGCGGAAGGCGGGAACTCACCCGCATCGTCGCCCTTGGCCGCCAACTCGGGCTCCTGCGAAATGGCGAGCTCGACGAACGGCAGACAGCCGCCCGTGGCCGCCCAGTGGATCGGCAGCCGGCCGCTCTCGTCCTGGACGCGCATCAAGGCGGCATTCTTCTCTTGTCCCCGCTGGCGATCATTCTCGCATTTGCAGACGGTGAACACTCATGATGAAGGCCGAATCAAGACGATTGGTTTATTCTAATCAAATAAACAA